>JAOYMZ010065475.1:0-12622 GCA_025802335.1 Pinguicula primuliflora
AATAAATTAAAATGCATAAATTTATTTAACACATAAATAACAATCAAGCATGCATTCAACAATTTAACAAATAAATTACATTTAGGATAACATAATTAAATCCTAAACATGTATATTAAAACTGAATTTATTTAACGTAAAAATAAAAAAAATTATTGAAAATTCCCATCCCTTTTTTTGTGCTTGGGCCACCATGTAGACTAGACGAAAAGAAGCCCCTATTGTTTTTTTGTGTGGTTAATGCTCTCTAAATTAAGGTCTATATCTATAAGTGGTATCACAGCTAAGGGTTATGGCTTCTCCAAATTTGGGTGTTCAAGTGGCGTCTGGTACAGCTGCTCCCTTCTGCACCGGTGAAAGCTACCAGATTTGGGCAGTGAAGATGAAGACATATCTTAAGGGACAACTGCTATGGGAAGCTATAGAAATAGATGTGGAACCCGTGCAACCTCCTGCCAATAACGTTAACCAAATGAAGGTTTATGAAGAAAAAATCTCTCGAAGGTTTAGAGCCATGAGTGTGCTACAGCAATCAGTTTCAGATTCTGTTTTTGGCCGAATTATGGACTGTCACACTGCAAAGGAAATCTGGGAAGAACTGGAGAGGATTTTTCAAGGTAATACTCGTACCAAGCAGCTTAAGTTGTTCAATTTGCGAAAAGAATTTGAGATGACTTATATGCTTGAAAATGAGAAGTTGAAAGAATATATAGACCGTGTGATGGAAATTGTCAACCAAATTCGATTGCTAGGAGAAAAAATGGATGAAAGGGGAATTGTGGAGAAAATTATGGTGACATTACCTGCACGGTTTGAAGCAAAAATTTCATCTTTGGATGATGTATATGATGTTTCTAAAATGTTTGTTGCTGATTTGGTAAGCGCACTAGAGGCAGCAGAACAGCGTATGCTATTAGAGAGCATAATAAACTGGGAGCAAAAGCTTTGGTAGCTCAAAAGTTTTCAAGAAAATTTGAAGGAAAGATTGATAAATTTGAAGCCAAGTTTGATGGGAAAAAGAAGAAGTCTAGGGAGAAGAAGGATATTTGGAAGAAAGAACAAAATGTTGGTTCTTCTTCTACTGCAGGATTGAAGAAAGGTGGAAAATTTCCACCTTGCTCATACTGCAAAAAAAACTAACCATTCGGAAAATTACCATTTTTTCAGGCCTGAAGCACAATACAGGAAGTGTAAGCAATCTGGTCACATTGGCAAAGTGTGTCCAAAAAATAAGAACAAGCCACAGGGACAGCAAGCTCAGTCATCAGAAGTGCAGGAATTATCTGATGATCAGATCATGTCTTGTGGCATCAGTTGATATAGTTACAAGTGGTTCAGGAGATGCTTCTCTAAAATGGCTTCTAGATTCGGGCTGTCCTCACCATATGACTTCAAATGTCAAGTGTTTCTGATCTTTGATAAAATCTCAGGGATTTTCTATTAAAGTTGGAAATGGTGCCCGAATGAAAGGTGAAGGTGAAGGTGGAGTTGAAATTAATACTCTGGCAGGATTAAAGAGGATCAAATATGTCTTCTATGTCCCCGAAGTGGTACAAAACCTACTGAGTGTTGGGCAACTTCTTGAAAATGGATATCATTTCATATTAAAGGAAGAAAATTGTGGTGTTTATGATCCTTCTGGAGAGTTGCTGTTTACTGTGCCTATGATGAATAGATGCTTCATTGTGGATTTGGCCAGAATGAATGCACAAGCATTCATAAATCATGAAATTATAGCAGAACTTTGGCACAAGAGACTTGGACATCCACACTTGCAAGCAATGAAGTTTATGCACAAGAAGGAAATGGTCAAAAATTTACCTCTAGTTGAGTCTATTGGTGGTGTATGTGGAGTATGTCAACAAGGAAAGACTCATCAATTGCCTTTTCCTGTTAACACTGCATTGACTACAACTCAAAAGTTGGAGTTAGCCCATTCTGATATTTGTGGTCCTATGAGTGTGGATTCATTGAATGGAATAAGGTACTTTTTGCTTTTTATTGATGACTATACAAGATTCAGTTTGTGTTATTTTCTGAAGCATAAATCTGAGGTCTTTTCGTGTTTTCAAATATTCAAATCCGAGACAGAAAATCAGAGTTCTTGCTCACTGAAAACTCTGAGGACAGACAATGGAATGGAATATCTGTCAGGTCAGTTTCAAACTTTTTTGAAGCAATGTGGAGTAAGGCATCAACTGACAGTTCCTTACACTCCACAACAAAATGGAGTTAGCGAACGAAAAAATAGAACTGTGATGAATATGGTTAGATGTTTAATGTTGGAGAAGGATCTACCTAAAGAGTTCTGGGCAGAGGTAGTCAATTTTGCAGTATATTTGCAGAATTGACTTCCTAGTAAAAACTGAAAGATATAACACCGTATGAAGCCTGGACTGGGGGAAAACCTTCTGTTGAACATCTTAAAGTCTTTGGAAGTGTTTGCTACTCACTCATACGAGAAGCAAAAAGGGATAAACTAGATAGCCGAGCTGAAATTGGAATTTCGGTTTGTTATAGCTCAGTCTCTAAAGGGTACAGAATATATAATCCTGTTACTAAGCAGGTTTCTGTTCATAGGAGTGTTGTGGTTGATGAAGAAGCAAAGTGGAATTTTGGAAATATGGAATTTGAAACAGTAACTGGTGAAACCAGTAGGCAAAATCAAGATGCTTTGATTGATTCGAATGAAGATGAATCTTCTATCAGAACACGTTCCTTGCAGGAAATTTATAATCAGTGTATCTTGGCTGAATTAGAACCAAGAGATGTAAAATCTGCACTGGAAAATTCGAAATGGAGGCAAGCCATGCACGAGGAGCTTGCTATGATAGAAAAGTACAAGACTTGGGTGCTGGTAGATAAACCAATGGACAAGAATGTCATTGGATTGAAATGGATATTCAGAACCAAATTAAATGCAGATGGTTCTATTAATAAACATAAAGCAAAACTGGTTGTGAAAGGTTTTGATCAAGAAGCTGGAGTGGACTATCTGGAAACTTTTACTCCAGTGGCCAGGTTAGATACAATCAAACTTTTACTCTCACTTGCTGCACAGTAAAATTGGTCAGTTTTTCATTTGGATGTTAAGTCTGCTTTTTTAAATGGTGACTTATGTGAGCATGTTTATGTTTTCCAACCACCTGGATTTGAAAATAACCTTGCACCTGGAAAGGTTTACCTGTTGAAAAAGGCTTTATATGGGCTTCACCAAGCATCCAGGGCTTGGAATGAAAAGTTGGATATGTCACTGATAAATTCTGATTTTCATAAAAGTAGGAATGATGCAACTCTGTATTTAAAGTTTTCTGAATCGGGTTGCATAATATTGTCTGTATATGTTGATGATCTGTTATTAACTGGAAGTGATATGATTGGTTTACATGGTGTGAAGATCAATCTGCAGAAAAGCTTTGAGATAACTGATCTGGGTAAAATGAATTACTTTCTGGGACTTCAGATTAGTCAAATAGAGGATGGTATATTTATATCTCAATCAAAATTTGTTGGAGATTTACTGCACAGGTTTGAAATGCAAGGATCTAAACGTGTAAGTACTCATTTAGTACATGGATCTTCCTTATATGGTGATTCTGGAATGGTTATGTCTGATGCTTCAAAATATAGAAGTTTGGTTGGATCACTCTTATACTTATGTGCTACACAGTCTGATTTGATGTTTGCTACAAATATGCTATCTCGGTTTATGACTTCTCCTACTGGGATACATATGATTGCTGCTAAAAGAGTGCTAAGATATGTAAAAGGTACACTTACTGCAGGAATCATGTTCAAAAGAAATGAACCTATATTTTTACAAGGCTTTGTGGATAGTGATTTTACAGGTTCAAAAATTGATATGAGAAGTACTTCCGGGTATTGTTTCACTCTTGGATTAGCTACTTTCTGTTGGCATACAAGCAAGCAGCAAACCTTGGCTCAATCAACTGCAGAGGCAGAGTATATAGCAGCCGCAACTGCTACAAACCAAGCTGTGTGGTTGAGAAAAATCTTGGATGAACTGCAGTTACTGTCTCCTGATCCAACTGTTCTGTTCTGTGATAGTAAATCAGCCATTGCTATGGTCAAGAATCCAGTGTTTCATAGCAGAACCAAGCACATAAAAATCAAGTTCCATGCTATACAGGAGGCTGAACAAGAAAAACTGATATCATTGCAGTTTTGCTCCTCTACAGACCAAGTAGCTGATATATTTACTAAAGCCTTGCAGAAAGAAAGACATCTGTTGCTTATGGCCGAATTGGGAATGCTGAAATCATTCACCATCAAGAAGGAGTGATGAAAGAAGAAGTGATGTTGAATGTTTTGGATGTTGAAAACATATGCGATGCTGAAGTTTGTTAAAATAGACTGATATGTTTAAGTCTTTATCATTCTATTTTGTTTAAATTTTATGTATAAAATGTGTTGTAAGTAAAGGCGCGTTTTTCTTTTGTAAAAAAACCGCTTTATGTATATACTGGAAAAAGGGAATGGAAAAGGATAAGATTTTCATTCCCTCCATCATATTTTTCCCTTCGTTATAGGAAACCACACAAGCTGAACAAAGGAGTTATGTTCGTAAACAAATAAGCTTCCTTCTTGCTTAATTTCGGTTAGTGCTCTCTAAATTAAGGCCCATATCTATCAGCCGCCGCTTTCATCGCCGACCAAGCCAAATTGCTTTCCTTAGGTACCTAGATCTTGGAATTTGTCCTGTGCAAGAAATTGGTTTTAGTGAAATGGGTCGGCAAAGACTCATCTCTGCTGTCGATCCTCCTTAATTCCCATACCGACGTCGTACCCTCCAAGCATAAAAAATGGGAATACCCACCGTTGGACGCCCACCTCGACCAAAATTCAAGCAAATCTACATACGCGGCTCACAGCACATGAGTCATGAAGTGCGTGGGCCTTCAGTATCTTGAAGCGATTCGCAAGCTTTAGGAATTCGATTTTCGCCAACTTCGCACTTTCTTTCGTTTCAAATGAAACGATTTTTAAAATAAAAAAGAAACATTTTTATCTAAAAAAATAATGTGAACTCCATATTTCGATCGCGGGTTCTGGTGAAGTTTTTTTTGATAAGTCAAGGTTTTATTAATTTATTGTAACTGTAGTGTTACACTTTGGGTCATTTACATTATTGCCCACTCTCCAAATTACACACGAAGGTTACACATTTGCAAGACACCCAACATTGTCCCTTCTTACAATTTCAGTGTATGTTTTTTTCCACCATCTGCTTGACTGACCGCAAGTAGATGCTCGTCGGATTTCCTTCGATTCTTTGACTCAATCACTGATTCTGCACACATAGTTGCGGGTTTTGACTCCAATCGCTGTAGCCTAAGGCTGCCTGAAGCAGGTTCTTGGCTCTGAAGATATGCCAACATTTTATTTTCATCTTCTCCATAAATTCATCCTGGCTCCAGTCTTTTTGGCTAAAAATCTTTTCGTTCCTTTGTTTCCATAACTGCCTGAAAGATTGCCAAATTTTTGAGTTCCACCGATCTGTCCATCGCTGCATATGCTGAGTGAGATTGTTTCTAGTCTCCAGGGATTAGATTAATTGAGGTATGTGTAGCCATTCATATAGTTTCTTCCAGCTTTGCAACGAATGAGGGCAACTTTCAATAAGATGATGTTCTGTCTCAGGTACCAGTTCGCAGAAGGGGCGGATTGTTGTAGTGAGTTGGACTCCATGCCTATGCAGGTTTTCCCTCGTTGGCAACCTCTAATGTAGTAGATGCCATGTGAAAAATTTTATCTTCGAAGGTATAATTGCATTCCACGCCCTCTCTGCATTGTTTGAGTTAATGGAGTCTGCCCATTGAATTTGCATACTTGCATTATATTCCCGTTTAGTAGAGTAGGTTGCATCAGAAGCTTCATACCATGACCATGGATCGTACTCCAGTGATGGAGGAGGGGCTTGCTCCAGATCGATGAGTAGGTTGGCTAATTGCTGCATTTCTATGTCGTTACACAATCTGTCCCATAGCCACCACCAATTCCACTGGTTATGATAGACACCCTTCTGTGCTACAGTTACCTCCTTGTCACCAGCTATGGCAAATAGTTCTGGGTATTTTTCATGAAAGCTAGACTCCCCAAGCCATTTGTCTCTCCAGAAGAAAGTCTCATCTCCTTTTCCTATAGTTCGGCTGAAGGATTTCACCATGTTGCGGCAAGCCAAGTACTAGATAGCACCTTCGATCTTAACTCCTTCCACCATGTTGAAGGATTTCGAACTGTGTACTAGATAGATGATATCATGTGTCTAGGTTGATGTATGTCTCCGTAGACACTGTCCAAGGCTTTGATCCATGTATAAGAGTCATCTAGTGTTAGCATACGGAAACCTCATTTGGCCAATAGGGTCTCGCTGAATTCTTCTAGACTTTTGATCCCTAGCCCTCCTCTTTCTTTCGGGTAACATATGTGTTTCCCGCTTGTCCAGCTTATTCTCCTTGCCTCTTCCATCCTTTCTCCCTATAGGAACTTACGTAGCAATCTGGTGATCTCCTGTAGAACCACATCAGGGGCTCGAAAAATAGAGAAGTAGAATAGCAGAATACTAGTTAAAACTGATTTGATTAGAACCAGTCGTCCACCATATGAGATGTACCTGTTCTCCCACCCTGTGAGCCTCTTTTCAATAATATTAATAATAGGTGTCCATGTGGCTAATTTTCTTGGATTTGAACCAACTTAGATTCCAAGATACTTGAAATGGATGACCTCTGCTCGGCAACTCAATATAGAGACATGGGACATAGATTGTGAGTGTCATAGGTTGACAGAATAGAATTTACTTTTGTTATAATTCACCTTCAATCCTGAAGCAGACTCAAAAAGTTGCAACACACGTCTAATTGTGCGGGTGTCATTATAGGAGCCATTTCCAAAAATGATCGTATCATCTGCATACTGCTGGTGTGATATTTTCACACCTTTCCTGCCGATATCATAGCCCTTCAACTGCTCCGAACGCACTGCCCTAGTCAGTAGCAAGTTAAGTCCCTCTGCTGCAATTGCAAAGAGCAGGGGTGATAATGAGCACCCCTGCCTCAGTCCCCTTTGCATTTGAAACTGTGATACATATTTGCATTGTTGTCACACAACTGTGCATCCATTTCATCCATCTCCAAATCCCATAGACTGCATTATGCTAAATAAGTACCCCCAATCGACACTGTCAAATGCCTTCCCGAAATTCACTTTAAATAGTATGTATCATCTTAGATGTTCTAGCATTATGAAAGATTTCATTTGCCAATAGAACACTGTCCAGAATATATCTCTTAGGAACAAAACCACTTTAGTTAGGAGATATGAGATTAGGTAGCACCTTAGATAATCTTGCAGCTAATACTTTGGATAGGATCTTGCATAAGCTGTTGACCCTAGAGATAGGTTTGAAATCTGTTATGTGCTTCGTATGTGACAGCTTAGGAGCCAAAGATACAAAGGTTTCATTGAGTCACTTGACCAGCTTTGCATTATCCCAGAATTCTATACAAAACTGCAGCATAGTTCCACGTAGCAAAGGCCAAAACTTCTTGATGAATTTGAAGTTGTATCCATCAGAACCAGGACTTTTGCTACTCCCACAAGATCTGACAGCTTTTTAGATTTCGTCTTCGGTGAAAGGAGCATCCAGTCCTTCCCTTTCTAGCATATTTAGAGTGTTCTTCATAGGCTCATCAATTCTCGGTCTCTGCAGTTGTTATGCCAAATAGTGCTCTTTGAATTTATCATTTATGTGAGCTATTACTGTTGTCACTTCAGTTGTCCAGTTACCATCAATCATAATCCCTTTGGTAGTGTTCTTGCTTCGGTTTTTCCTTAGTGTAGCATGGAAATATTTGCTGTTAGCATCACCTTCCTTCAACCAGTGGCTCCTAGATTTCTGGTAAATCAGAGAAGAGTGCATTTTTCCCAGCTTGTATAGCTCCTATCCAATGTTTTTCTTGAGTACTTTTTCTGCTGTTGTCAATTCCCTATCGTTTAGTATCAGCTTAATCCTTCTTAGTTATGTTTCCATTTGTTGAATTTTGGCACGCAGTATGCCGAAAAATTCTCTATTCCACAGTTTAAGCTTGTCTCGCAGTTGTCTAAGTCTCTGTTGACACACAAAACCAGCGTGTCCCGTTTATGAAGTTTGCTCCCAGCTTGTCTGAACATAGTTTTCAAAAGCTGGGTGCTGTAACCATGCATCAATAACTCGAAATGGTTTAAGTCCCCAGTTTCTTAAATCATCTTCTAGTAGCAAAGGACAATGATCAGAATATTTTTTGTCTAGCGCTAGTTGTTGCAAATTAGGCCATTTGTTCCTCCAGCCTTCTGATATTAGAAATCTGTCAATACGACTGGCACTGTTTCCCCCTGGTTGGTACCAGGTAAACTTGTGTAGTTGTAGAGGTAGATCCTCGAGTTCAAAGCTTTGAATAAAGGTGTTGAATTCCTGCATTTCAATAAGAGAACTAGTGCTGATGCCCATCCTTTCCCTCCTGTCTCTTATGAAGTTAAAGTCTCCACAGCAGCATAATAAGTCGGCAGATAGGTGCTGTATTTTGGTCTATAAGTTAGCCCAGAGTTGTCTCTTTATGTCTAGAATACAAGGTGAATAAACATTTAAGATTCGGATTTCATCCTCACCCCATTTACCATGGATATCTAGAGCCCCTTCTGTCATCCATGTATTCATCAGTGCAGATGTATCAGTCCTCCAGCTACTAAGAATTCCTCCAGAATTACCTTGAGCGGTGAGAAATGCGTATTCAAAGTCTACTCCTCCCCATAGCCAAGCACACACACGAATATCAATGTTCTCCATCTTAGTCTCCTGCAAGCACAGGAACTGCACCTCGTGTCTCCTTATTAGGTCAATCACCTCCCTTTTCTTATGGTCTCCACCCAGACCTCGTATATTCAGTGTCTATATCTTTATTTAAACGGTCTAATGACTGCTCCAGAATGATTAATCCGCAGGGATCAGTTCTGCAAATTTTCCACCTCAAGTACTCGTCCTGGACCCCAAACAGCGTTGCATGTTCATCCCTTACCTCGGCGGCAATAAGGTGTCCAAGTTGCATAGTATCCCTAAATGCTTCTCGCTCTTCATTCTGTGATGTCTGCCTATGTAGCAAGGCTTTATTATGGCGATATCGCTCCTTGCTGCGCCGGATACTTCTCAGTTTTTCAGCTCGTATTTGTCCATTTTCTTTTGCTTTCTTGAGCCATATGATTCATGCCAGGGGACCTGCATGAATAGGGTAAGATTTGCATGTCTGTTGATGCACCTGATGCACTAGTTTGTCTGTGTAATCCATTATTTCTTCCACAAGTGAAGAGTTACTGTCTTCAGGATTCAAGGGCCTTTTTGTCACATGTCGGTCATCCAATTTTAGTGTCTGCTGACTTGCCTCTGGTGATGCCAAATCAGTTAGAAACAGATCTTAATTTGGTGGGGTGGTTTCAGTCAAAGAAACATTCGAATCAAATAGCTTTTGTATTTGATAAGAATTTGAATTTGAATTCAAATTCAAATTCCAGCTTTGAGTAACTGCATTTTCCGATGTTCTGGCATATGCATTTTTCGGCATTACTGCCGGAAGTTTTTCCGGCAGGCCTTCCTTTTCCAGGATGGTTGCCGGGAGTATGTCTGTCTGCACTTCTGCTCCCTCCTTTCTGCATAACTGCATCACATGATCCCCTTTTGCCCCGTGCTCCTCAGTTACTACAATGCGGTATCTTCTGCCATCAATGCTGACAGTCCGCGGTCCCGTTAACGAGATCAGTGTTCCTGTTCGAATAAACATCCTGCATTACTGTATGTTTTCATGTGCCAGAGTATCACCGTCAATGGTGAGTACTCTCCCCATTTGGTTGCCAATCCACCGCAGACAGCCTTCGTTATGGTCGTGATAAGGAACTCCAAGAATTCGAATCCATACAAGTCGTTTATGCAAGTCCATGTCTCCGTCCCATAGCTTTATATCATCAAAAAGCATATTTGATTTCTGGCTCCCAAACTCAAGAATATTCTTTGTGTGCTCAAAGGACAGTCCTGTGATCAATATGTATGAATCTTTGATTTTTCGCAAAGTGAAGTTGGCATATCCACAGCTAGATAGGACCTTGTGGACATTCTGCATCGTCCTGTAATCAGGACTTTTAAGAGTCGCTATCACAGCATTTCTAACCCATTCCTTATCTGCAAGATTTGTTTTGTATGATTCATCATCTCCCATCAGGGGCATTCGATCCAGGGTAAGTGACAGCTGTGTGATCTGAGAATAAGATGTTCATTCCTTGACTCGTGAATCCCTCCTTATCGTTTGGACTGCAGGTTGTTGGGGCTCAGTACTCCGAGGCTGGGGGAATTGTATTCCATCCAGTTGATACCTGGCCACATTTGCCTCCAATTGACATCCATTTAAGTTTTGGCCATTGATCCGAGATGCCAGATCCACAGGGTCAGGACTGCCTGAAAGCGTACGAATCCAAATCGACGGCCGTTGGTATCATGTTTACGAGGTATGAAAACGTCAATGACTTTCCTATATTCTTCAAACATTTGTCGCAGTCTGCTGAGACTCCAACTCTTTGGGAAGTTGGTGAAGAATAGACTGATGGAGTTACTCAGTTTTTGAATCAAGTCTGTTTGCAGGTATGTATGGTCGATTTCTGCGAGTAGATGGATAATTTAGGCGCTGAAACGCAGATCGTCTGCTCGTGACAAGCGTCCAGCCCTGCTCTTCATGATCTGCTTCCTGGTGTGTGGTTGCCGTTGTGTTTTTTCTTCCGAGCGACACTGGTCGCCAAGTTTCTCTCCTCACCATTTTTTTCGGGTTCTAGTGAAGTGATCTCGACGATCAAGAAAAGAATTCGACAGGATAAAACATTTGTACGACACTCAAAAAAAACTGGGCAAAAGACACCCATCGGACATAAACAGATTGTTGCCATTTGTTAAATAAGGGATTGAAAGAACACTTCGACAATGCCATTCATTCGGGACAACACCTCTCCTTCACACATTAACTTCTTATGGATGACAACCCTTTTACTATGTACAAATGTTATAATGATATATGGTCATATATTTAGATGTGTGTTTGAAATAAATCAAAAAAGCTAGGGTTACCGAAATATTCATAACCAAATTTCGGTAATCGATCGCCGAAAAAAATAATCCATCAGTATTTTTGAAATTCTTGCATCAAAATTTTTCAAGAACTAATCCTAAATTTTAATTTCGACACTCGTAACATACCGTTTAAGATTAATATTAAGTTGGTTACTCTTAAAATATTTATTAAATAAAATTTTAAATTTTTTGACAGCCAAGTTACAAAACTAAAATCTATGATTGGTTTAATAAAAATTCGGTTAAGAATTTTTCGATAACCCTAGCCTCTCCTGAATAAATTATCAAGTGCAAGATAAGATATAACATTTGGATTGAACCGCAACAGAACAAAGCTTGAATCAGACTTGTCGTCTTTTCAAGCCTGATCATGAGCGACTTGCTAAGCTTGATTCAGACTTGTCTTTTCAAAGGATAAGTCATAAGAGGATCTCCTTGATTCAGACACACCGTCACAATAGGCTCTAAGGTGGAAGAAGAGGAAGTCTGGGCGAAGTCTCTTCCGAGATATCGCAGCTGGAGCCTTTGAGGATGTAATGACTTGTTTTTGGTACCGGGCTCATAACATTCTCCTCAATTGTAATGCTAACACATGGGACATCACTCACACCAGTCTCTTGAGCATTCTTGGTATTTGCATTTCCCATTTCTCCCGCAAATCCTCTCTTTTCTATGCATTTGACATTCGCAATAAAACCCAGTTCATCGACAATGTCAGCAATGAATTCCACACAGGTGACTATCTCGATTAGCAATGAAGCAACCACAGCAAAAGGTAAAATTTGGAGCACATTGCTGTAGTGGTTTTCCAAGGAAGTAACGGATTTGAGCCTGGTCATCATGTTCTTGGTCAGGGTATTCAATTTGGTCTTGTGTGGGATGATAGAAGATGGTTTTGTCACAGTTGTAATGGCCAAGGCTAGCTCTCGTAGCAACTTGCCAGACTCGTAGCTAATGCTTGATAACGCTTCTTGGATCACTCCTTGTAGTTTGATTTCCTGCTGTGCCTGCTGTTGGTGAAATGTTGTTAATGAGTTATATTGCCCCCCAAAAATGTGATCTTATGAAATGGTAGAAATAGTTTGTTGGGGTTATACCTGAGTTAAGAAATATGAAAAGCTATTGATTGCTTGGACCCGAAATACACATTGCCTTGCTCGATCTCCAATTTCGAGGTAATGTTTCCATGGATGGCGGTACACGAGCCGGCCATGACCTGGTTCACATTTTGCAAAGTTTGCCTGAGATAGCAATGAGTAAGACAGATTTGCAACATGAATACTCCATAAAAATTGAAAGCTTTTCACCTACCAATGTTTCTTCCTTGCTTTTGGAATCTTGTAGAATATCATTCAAGGTGGATATGAATAGTTTGGCACTTCCCGTCTCTGCTTGCTCTGGTATTCTGAAGCATTCTGCAAATACTGAAGCAAAGGAGAATGTTTGAGGAACATGCCTTTT
>JAOYMZ010065486.1:0-12622 GCA_025802335.1 Pinguicula primuliflora
GCCGGAGCCGTGTTGTGTGATGAGTGTAATAGCAAAGATTCAGACTTGTATCAGTTAACCAACGAGGACATGCTCCTTTTCATAACAACCAGAAATTACAAAATGAGAGAGAAAGAGTCTTCTTGTTACAACTTGCATCTTTTTATACTAAGAGCCTTTCAAAATATTCTAACGGTCATAAATGCAGAAAAGGAAAAGAGCCATTGCTCGATGATTCTTTAGCACGCTGTCTTCTGCGGCACACTATGTCCGGGACTGGTGTAGGAGTAGTCGTATCAAGATCATACAGAGTAGAGTTCTTGTTTTATCTGAGATTTTGCATGATTGCGGCTATCCACTCCTGCTTTTCTAGTTCATCTGGTTGTGGAGCAATATTGCCATCCTCATGAATGTTCTTCGTGTTTTATTAACTTTTTAGTTGGATTACACAGTATGGTTAACCTGTGTGCATATGTTAAATTCAGGGAAAGGGACTAGTCTATGCATTTATTGTTCAGATAGTGCAAGAGCATTCTGCAATTTAATATGATTCGAATTGAAAGAATAAATGATGCAAATCCTTCCAAAAAATAACTCTGATTAGATGTTGTTTCCAAGCTTACTGATTTTTCTCTGGGTTCGCACAGCCAGGTCACTTTGAAGGTCAAACATTTGACATAGTGTCAGCCTTCCAGGTAATAAGGAAGTGTTGTGTGCCTGTTTATTCTCTTTTCCCCACAATGGTGACATAAGAAAATCGTCTATGCTCATTAAGCTAACTGCAGGTATACGGAGAATATGTGACAGGTTCAGTAAGTGATGAGGAAAGGATGGATGTAGTTCGTAATTCATGCCCTGGAGCTGGGGCTTGTGGTGGAATGTATACGGCAAATACTATGGCTTCAGCAATTGAAACAATGGGAATGACTCTTCCTTTCAGGTAAAGAATATGGATCATCAGTTGTGGATTTGAGCACTTGGTATTGTTTTCCTGATCTGACATATTTCCTCATTCATGTTTCACCAAAAAGTTCTTCTACACCTGCTGAAGACCCTCTAAAATTGGATGAATGTCGGCTTGCGGGGAAATATTTGTTAGATTTGATTAAGATGGATTTGAAACCACGGGATATCATAACTCCAAAGTCATTGCGAAATGCTATTGTCATGGTTATGGCATTAGGTGGATCAACAAATGCAGTTCTACATTTAATTGCCATCGCGAGGTGGGGAATTTCAATTAATGTCAAGTAAATAATGATATAAGTAGGTTTTATGAAGTTCATAGTATTTGTCAGGTCAGTTGGCCTCAAATTGTATTTAGAGGATTTCCAGAAGATCAGCGATGAGGTCCCATTCCTCGCAGATCTTAAGCCCAGTGGCAAGTATGTGATGGAGGATGTCCACAAGGTATTCTGCGTAAAGGTTGCATTCACTTTTCTTCACCACTGTTGATGTATATTTTTGCTCATTCAGTTCTACTGTCTTCTTTATTGAGATTGGTGGCACGCCTGCAATAATTCGTCACTTATTGAATCTTGGGTTCCTGGATGGAGATTGTATTACTGGTTAGTGCTCAATGTTCTGATTTAGTTACGATGCATACATTTGTTGAGTACTGAATTCATTATTTATTCTTGTGGCGTAGTTACTGGACAAACATTGGCTGAAAATGCAAAGCTCTATCCCATCCTCCCAGAGAGTCAGGTAGTTGCATTGTAATCAGAATCTATTTCTGTTTGTGGGATCTTCACTCCATTAATTATTTATCCGTGCTTGTAATTACAGCAAATAATTAGGCCATTGACAAACCCCATAAAGAAAACCGGCCACATACAGATATTATATGGTAATGTTGCACCTGAAGGTTCTGTGGCAAAGATCACAGGAAAAGAAGGGCTATACTTCTCTGGTAATATTTTTTCCTTTGTCAAATAATTTTATGTTTCTATTTTTTGTTTACTGTATTCAATTTCAATATTTCTATTATGTCTACCAGGAACTGATTTTTGATAAAAAAAAAACAAATGTTTAACAGGCCCTGCTCTTGTATTCGAGGGAGAGGAATCTATGATTGCTGCAATCTCGGAAAACCCAGCGCATTTTAAGGTGCTACCTAATCACCCTTTCCCCTGTTTGTAATTATTCAAGTACATGCACATTTTCTTCTCTAACACTGGACATCTGACGCCTGTTTTGTGTACCCATCAAGTCCTGACTAGCTGCTTCCATAGCACTTAAATAAGTTATCGAGTCTACCAACAGATTATGCTTTCAAGTTGGCTGAGACATATGTTGTCTAACCATGTATTTGCTCAACATATTTCGCTTAATGGGGTCTCGTGTTCCAGTAATGTTTTAGAACCACATTACAGTGTGCCTTGATCATTCTGTATGTCTTACTATTTGAAAGCGAAAATAATTTCTTTTTCTATTTGGAAGCAAAAGCCTGTATCGTTTATTCGTTCCTTTGCAGGGTAAAGTAGTTGTAATTCGAGGAGAGGGACCAAAAGGAGGACCAGGCATGCCTGAAATGCTAACCCCAACAAGTGCAATAATGGGAGCAGGACTTGGCAAGGTGGGAAATCACTTTTCTTTTCTTCAATTTCTGCGATATGCTTAAAATTTCTCTTTACTACCAACTCCTTGATTGAATTTGCCTTTCCCCATTGAAGTCGGCGAATTCTGCATTTGTATGACTAAACAAATTCTTTTTAAATTTTCTCACATGAAGGAAGTTGCATTGTTAACTGATGGGCGCTTTTCTGGTGGTTCCCATGGATTTGTGGTGGGCCATATATGTCCTGAGGCACAGGTAACGTGATCTTCAACTCAAGTAATTCTTGATCAAGTTCTAAGATTTGATTCTCAAAAGTCCTTTGTTTGTGATTTTGTCTGGCGGTGCTGAAAAAAACCCCAAAAGCCCTTATTATATAATCTTGGATACCCATAGATTATCAAAAAAAAAAAAAAACCGTACACACTTTATAACTTCTTTATAAAAAAACACATTTTTTTTTAAAAGTACTCCTTAGAAAGCTACTTTTACAAAAGCACAAGAATTTGCAAACATAGCCTGACTAGACTTCAATTGCTTGGGTTATCGCTTTGATAGGCTGGTGGCAAGCTGCTATTCATAAGCTGATAAAAACTGCATCATGGCAATCTGTTGGATTGTTTGTTCAATGCTTGCAATTCGTATTAATGGAAAGCATAATAAGATTTCAGTGAATTATCCCAAACTTGATGTGCAATACTTATCAGATTCTTATTAATATTCTTATTATCCCAAACTTGATGTGCAGTTCGTATTGATGTTCAGTGAATTCTTATTAAGATTTCTGCATAATAAGATTCGTACTGCAATACTTGATTCATCCCAAACTTGCTGTGGGTTGGTTACCGATTCTCGGTGCCACTATAAATTTCAGGAAGGCGGTCCTATTGCTCTGATTGAGAATGGAGATGTCATCACAGTCGACATCCAGAAGAGGAGAATAGATGTAAATCTAACAGACCAGGAGTTGAACGAGCGCAAAGCAAGGTGGACGCCACCACCTTATAAAGCAGACCGAGGAGTTCTGTACAAGGTCTGTGCCGAATGTATAATTTATTAACCCAACTTGAATTCCTGTTGCCTCATCTGATTTGACATCGTATTGCTTGCTTGGTTCTCTCAGTACATTAAAAATGTGCTGTCGGCTTCAAATGGATGTGTGACTGATGAATAGAAGCCGGGATTGCTATGAATATAAACCACTTCCAGCAGTTATGCACAATGACATAGGATTCTTTCTTTGGTCTCCTTGAGACAGACTTTTTGGATTGACTTATCTACGTCTCGCTCAGGATTTTCATCTCTTGTAACTTCAAATAATTTTTGGTCAACAGACGCAGACTGTGAGCGTGAAACCTCTGTAACGAGGTTCTTGCCTCGTTGGTAAGTGTTTTAGAATTCAATTTTAGAACGTTAGGTCGAATAATTCTTTTGATTTTATTTGTCAGGTTATAGTACTTCTTCAGATTCAGACCATTCTCTCTATTATTAAAGATAGAACCGTCATCATTTTCCTCTCAATTTTCAATTCGATTCCAATTCTATTATGACATTAGGCAAAAGTCTAGTAGAATATCTCAGTATGTCTATCACTGGCGGAGGATATATAAGCAGGAAACATCTCAGGAAAAAAATGATGAAAGGTTACATACAAAAATAAATCTCATCTTCTTGTTCTGTTGTATTTCTTTGCTTGGAATGCCGTTGACAAAACTCTCAGCCTCTTTGTAATTTCCGGGAATGATGGCCGAGCTGATGGATCATGGGACCAGCAATCTTCCATCAACTTTCTCCACTCAGGATCGCAACGTTCTGGGATTTTCGGCCTCAGCGTGTTATTCACAATGCCGCCTTCATGAAAAAACACAAACCGAACTCAATGTCAGATTCTGCTTGCAATTCAAATATGCTGACGATCCTTCCTTATGATGATGCACAAATATCTTTATTGTTATTTGGGGGTAACTAACCAACTAAAGGAGAATGAGAAGGCTTTGATAGAAAAGAAAAAAAAAAGAAGAGAGAATGAGAAGTTGTGCATTCGTTCAAGGAAATGAGTGAGGAGAATATAAGACAAAAGGAACTTTTCGCTTGCATTTCCCAGCAGTGAAAGCACCAATGGTGGAACCAGACTCATATTTGAGCCCGGGCATAATGCATGTTCCCAGTAGCTCAAGTGAGCTACTAACTCAAGAGGTCAAGGAATCTATCCTTGGAAGCAATTTTCCAAAGAATTTGTCCTATAAAAAAAAGGTTACTCTGTTTTTCATGAAATGGAATGGGGTAAAGATGTTCCTGTATGATCTATGACTTCTAGTGTTAATCAGACAAATTGGTAGGCATACAATATTTGACTGTCATGGAAAGCATTCAGTGATCCACGTAAAATGTGCATCACCGTAGAATGAATCTGAAACTAAATACTGCATTATCATCCCAAAGCGTACCGATGATGGCACCGCAGTGCATGTGTAAGTATGGCTCTTCCCCTGTCAAAATCTCCCACATTGCAATGCCGAAAGAGAAAACATCTACCTGCAAGGATGATTGGATACCGCTTATATAAAATTCGGAGATAATATTCATTACTTTGTTACTAGGGGAAATGTGTAGCTTCCACATCCAAATGACGACAATTAGATCAAAGCATTTCTAATGGAAACTTTCGAAGTCTAACTTTTTCAGTAACCCGGTTACTGCCGCCATCTAATAGCTCTGGAGCCATCCAAGGAAGAGTGCCACGAACACCCCCAGATACAAGCGTATTTTGCTTGATTCTTGATAATCCAAAATCACCAACCTGAGAAGAAAATAACATTTTTTTTGTTCAGTGATACACAGTACAATTGCAAAGAGAAAACCATTATAAATTATTGATATATTTGCTAAATAACCTTGCAGACAGGCCGCTGAGGATCGCCTAAGTTTACTAGTAAGTTGTCACATTTCAGGTCAAAATGAACAATATTTCTCAAATGCAAGTATTCCATACCAAAAGCAGCATCTAGCGCAATCATAACCTTCTTACGTCGATCTATTGATCTGCCAAGTGAAAATAAACCATTGAGGAATCTTATGCTTTGATATTAAAGAATCAGAAATTAAACAACTCACCGATCCCTCCTGAAGAGGACATGTCTTAGCGACCCGTTTGCCATGTACTCGGTCACCGTAGCAAATGTACAATCAGGTCCATCAGGAACTACCCCATAGAATGCAACTATATTGGGATGGTGAAGTCTAGATATGATCTTAGCCTCCCTCCAGAAGTCTTTGGTCTGTGAAGACCATGCCCATGCGTAAGCATCATGCTTTTGCTCTTGGAGTGCAGAATATATCGAAACAAAAACAGTACTATTCCTTTCCTTATAGAATTTTTTGGGGGAATGTTACTTCATATAAAGAAGAACTTTAAGAATCAAAACAGAAAATAAAAATGCTTATTTTTGCTCATAAAATTTTTTGGTGTATCTTTTTAGTGGGGACAAACCAGCCTTTCTTGTTCTGAAGACCTTCCAGCGAAGCAACTCTTTTTTATTCTCTTAATTGCCACATCTGTTCCCCTCCATTTTCCATGATATACAGTTCCAAATGTACCGGATCCCAACTCATGTAAGTCTTCAAGATCAATATTCCGTATGATCTGCCGAGGAGATAAGAGATCAGCTGAGCATATGATAGTAAAGTTTCACAATAAGACATAATTGTAATACTCCAGCCAAACGGATTATAGTTTTATAAATTGAATGACGCAAAGTTATATAACTAACAACCAAACTGGATTCTTAACAAAAAAACAGAACGTTCACAAAAGTGAATGGGAGATCCGATATATGTAATATATATATATATATATACAAAAATTCTTAGGTACCCAACGATACTATCCACAATGGTAAACTCAATATTACGATTCAGGTAACGGCAAACAGAATTGAACACACAGTTAGAAAGCTGGGGTCTCGTGTGTGCATGTCCACTGTGAGTCAACTTATAAGGAAAATGTGAGTTACTCTCATTAAAACCTCGAACCTAAATTGTTTGATTGTACCACCAATCCGTGTGGGACAATATTGCAAACATATATATAGAACATGTATCCTATGATCCGTCATATCATGAATAATCCTTGTACAACTCAAGCTACTGTCATTCAGGTTGGTCATACCGATAGAAAATCTATAAATATGAAATCAAAAGCCTCATGCTTCGGGTCCGACAATATCATCGCCGGTAATTTCATTGCACCTTTTTTATTGGGATAAATAGTAATTTATTAGGATGTTGAAAATTATTGGCGACGAATTCATCAGAAAGAAACCGGAGCATAAGGCTTTGGGTCTTTAATTTATAGCATTTCTATCGGTGTGACCAATTTGGGTGACACTTAACAGAATATATAAGTTATACATGAATTGTTCATGGTATGACTGAGCATAAGATCTTTACTCTATACATAGTGTATAAGGGCAAGATCTTATGCTCAACCCTTGCATGCTCAGCGTGCAATCAACTCTTGTGTACCACTATCTATTATCAGAATTGACTACACTGATAGAAAAACTACACATAGAAAACCAAAAGCCAAATGATCCAATGCGATTCCCTGTGAATTCCATAAACACTAATAAAGAACTGGGGAGAAGATACAACAAAATGGTTGACCATGAAGGCATCAAAACCCCTTCGAACTAGGGGGCTTATGAGCATAGAAGTTCATGTATAAAGTCAGTTTTGTACTTTGTCATCACACACATCCTGAAGTGCACACGTAGGTAAATAGAATCTTAATTTGGATTGTAGTTATCCTATGGTAAAACTAGATGAATTGAATTATAATTAAATTTTAGCTCTTAAAGTAAGTAGCATGTTAAATATCTTATCAAGGTAAAACCTTCTTGTAAGATAATTGAAGTACGGAGGTTATGCTAAAAAGAGATGCGCATTAACTGGCTGACCAATTTCCGATTTGCAAAAAAGCATGCAAAATAAATCCGTCTAGTCTCATGCAACTGAAAAAAGTTGTAGCAACTAACAGTTCATGTTCAGTTATGGACATGCATTCAATCCAACTTAATTATCCTCATCTTGTATAATGGGATACAACCTGATTGTTGTTGGTATCATGCTGAAACAATGGAAAGAAATCCATTAGTTCCTGAAAGAATACAATGATTTTATATTTGGATATCAAATGCATTCTTGGCATGAGATTTACAATCAGTCTATCAAAATAAAATACATGCGAAATGGGTAATGCATGTAATAGGCATACATTACAGCATATGCTCATGCATCAGCAGAAATCGAGCCAGTAGATTCAGTTGTCAAAAATGAGATATTGCAAGTCTATGGTAACCGGGAAAATATGTTTTTCCAAAGGATGCGATAAGTAATTAAAATATTTCCGTTTTAGAAATGAAATTAGAATGACAACAAAAACAAGACTGTGGATGGGGATCAACCTGCAAACCATACATGCTAGCTTCCATTTCAATAATTGCCGCATCACTTAATGAGGCATCCTTCTCGTCTTCGTCAACTTTTGCATCCTATATGCAGATGGACAACTGAATAAGTTCCTCTCACATTAGTTATTGGGATGTAGGAAATAGGAAGTATTAAAAAATCGTACTTCATCATCAGATTCATAGATAATACTTTCCACATCTGTTTCTTCTCCCGGAGATTCCATCTCATACACTTGTCCCTCATTCACATGTGGCATTATCAAGGCAGCTGGAACTCCAGATGGCAGCTTGGCGATCACATTATTAACTTTAACAGGCATGATGGAGGTCCCATTTTCAGCATTTAACACATGAATAGAATATCTATTAGATTCTTCATTCTCTTCACTTAAACAAGGATCATTTACTCTTTCCTTTGTGGCAGAGACCTCTCCATCTACATTGTCAACTCTAGTTGTCGCATGGTGAACGATTGGAACATCCAAGCAAGAACCAGAACTAGATTCGTTTTGAGAAAAAGCAACCGGTCTCAACTGGGATTCCCTTTTACTTCCTTCAACTACAACGGTCTGTATCAATCCATGATATTCAAGGAAGGGCATATCATCATCAATCAAATTAGGGATATGATTTTTCAGATTGCTTTCAACATATTGGTTCTTAGTTGCAGCTTCTGGCATGTGTACGGACATTTGATGATTGACTGGCAGCCCTTCCAGAATTTGTGGGGAATTTTCTGAGTAGGTAGATAAAGAAGAGTATTTGCACTCCTTGACCAGCTGTGGTGATGCTGGGACATGAAAGGAGACATCTGAGTCGGGGAGACATCTAATTCTTTGCAAATTATTTTTCTGCTCCATACAGGGACCATTTAAAGAAAACTCCCACCCATCACCAGAACTTTTGTTGCTCTTCTTCAATTTTATTGTTTCCTCGCCCCAGTGAATAAAATCCTTGTCAAGGGTCGGCGTCCCTTGCGAGACTGCACCCTCATTCTCCGATATCTTATATTTATCATCTATTATCTGTTTTTCCCTTCCTGCTTCACGAGGCGAACTGGAGATTCTACATAAAACTGGTTCCTTGGAACTAAAATTCACATGAGTCCGTTCTTTGTTCGATGGTTGTGACTCGTTGAAAAAATTTGTCTCCCGTGGACAAGGGTGAGAATTGTTATCAGGGACGGGTACAAAGCAAAAAGTATCTGGAGAAGGAACTAGCTTCTCAGAATGAAGTGGAAACGCAACAGGAACACTTCTTGCTGCATCAGAATAACTGGAACAATCATACAATGGAGGAGACTGGAAATCTTCGCTGTGCTGAAGTATGTGTGGGCAAACAGTAGGCGGTCCACGTGATTGTTGGCTATTAATGCCCGACAGAACTCCAAAATCATGCTGATAATAAGCTGAAGCATCCAGGAAGCAAGAATTTGCACACTCCGGGGTGTCCGTAATGCACTGAATATTACTTTCATACCCATGATGGCAATCAGCATTTTCACAGTGTCTGGTGGCACAAGTCTTGGGAACAATATGCTGAAAAGATGGCTTGGACATACAAGGGGCTTGTGAAGAACTAAGATCTTGAACACTTGGAGTCAGAAGCATTGGTTTCAGAATCGAACTTTCCCCTTTCTGATTTTCAATTCTAGGAAATGAAGTTGAGGAATCCTTGGGGAGGGTTGAAATGCCATTCAGGTAAGGAACCTCCAGACTATCCCTGCTTAAGCTTCTATTATTGCTAGTTTCAACAATGCCATTAACTGCGACTTCATACCAATAATCAGCATCAGTGTACTTTATGATCCTTGGTTCTGAAACATTTTGAACCTCCACATCGCCAGAATAAACAAGAAAAAGTCTTAGCCTATGTGAACTTCTCTCTAGTTCTTGATACTCCTCAATCATATGATGAAGGTCCTCATCAGAAGCAACTGATATAAGTGCATCGAGGTCTTCACCTGGAAGCTGATACTTAATTGTATGTGGGTAATTGCACATAGCGGTGGTCTTTTTCAAAAGTTCAAGATAACCTAGGTCCTTTCTGAAGGATATAATTTTCGTGTCTCCGCCGATGTATCTATGTTTACCATCATTTGGTCTTTGCAGTATACTTCCCCCAAAACTGCAGAGGAATTTCATTTGTCCAGAGAATGAACAGTCAAGGATCCTTGATCCTTCGCTACCAGGCTCAGAATGACTTGGGGAATTTAGTAAATAAATGGATGGACCAAATGAGTTAACTTTATCCAAGTCCTCGGAGACAATTCTTTTGTGATGTGAACAGGGCGGGAGCTCTCTGCAATATCCACTCGATCCAGTCCTATCATCCATGTCATAATCATATTCTTTTCTAGGAAGATAATCAGAGAAGTCCATTGAACTGTTAGAATCTCTTCTCCTTGCCCTAGGAAGAACTGATAGTTCTTCGTAAGCAGGATGGTGATTTTCATGCTGAATAGCATGAAAATCTGGTTTCAGAATATCATTTACAAATGGCGATCTTCTAAATGTAGAACGGTCCCGCAAAAATGCCGGAGAAAATTCTTCCCCCGTCTGCAGCGAGACGTTATTTGGGCTTCTATAGCCATAGCTCTGATCATTTGGTATACTTGCCAAATCAACATCAATATCACATGGTCGATTTTTCATGTCTACTATCAAAGATCAATTTCACTTGGCTAGAAGCAGTGTTATTGTAGTAGTGACTAGAAGGTCCTCTACAAGCATGAAAGTATTAGCAGAGAGTTTGTTAGGTATCAGCATTGCACTAGTATCTCAGTACATCACCATGATGCTTTGAGATCAGCAGAGCTTTCATGGTTTTACGATTGAAGTTTATGTACTAAGCCTCAAATTACCCCATTGTTAGGCAGCAAGGTTTGTAACTCCTCAACGCATTAGTGATTAACCAATCCCTGAAGAGCATGACATTTCAGTATATTAATTTCCCAAAGCAACCAACCAGAAAAGAGAATTAAATAAATGTACGACTAAGAGTAACCCAGTTAAAATCAATGATAAGGGAATAACGAAAATCTCAACGAATTCATATTGAAAACCAAACACGGAAGCTTGTTCATACATTTACCAAATAGGAAAAGAAATGATACCATTCTTCTATTATCCATCATCTGAATTTTTCTGTTCATTCAAACCCATAAAAACACAATCCAAACAGACGATTATAATGAGAACAAAAAACACACAAATGATGTCGAGCTCGAAGTTTACCTTTTTCAAAAGAAGAAATTTCCCATTTCTCGTGCCCATTATTTTTTCTGGATGAATTAAGGGTGGGTTTCCGAATACGATCGAGAAAATCTTTGTTAATCTTTTTAGTTTTGCAAGGTTGATGGAGAAAGAAAGGGGCATTGCATGGGTTTCGGAATATCAGAGGAAGTGAGACAAAAGAAGCAGAAAATAGAGAGGTCGATTGAGATTCGAGTCCGCGCGGAGATTTTATAATGCTTGTTTTTCTTTTTTTGGTAGGTTATAATGCTTGTTTTTCAATTGGAGATGGTGATAAAACTTAGAAAATTTGGAACACATCAATTAAATTTTTATACAAAATTAAGTAACTATCATAATTATTTAAAAAAAAGACACTTTATGATACAAAATTATGTTGTTTTCTGTCGCTTACTTAACAAAATTAAGTAAACATAACATTTCATATTTAGAAAATATTCTTCTCATCTTGCTTGAATGTACATAATGTACAATATATAGATAAATATAAATTCAAGTACTAAATATATAGATTAGTTTTTTTTTATAGATAAAGATATCGAACCATGTTCTCAATTTTAATTTGGCTCATTCATCTGACAATATTCACGTTAAATGGGTCATTTAAGTGAATACAACAATATTGAGCACCTGAAAATACCTCTATACACAAATATATCATCTCTGCTTTGCAAAAAAAAACAAATATACCATCTCTATTTATGTTGATCTTGGAATTTGAGTATATACAATACAAGAATATAAGGAACTAATGAAGGTATACAAATATTCAATTAATTAGTTCTCCATCACTCTATTAGACAACTAAACGGTGTCCTTCATATCATTCAACTGCATTTGAGGGAAAATTTTTGAATTTGCCACAAAAATTGGCCTAATTTTTTAAAATGCCACGCACCGGTCTTTGGAAGATCGGTGCGAGCAACCGATCTTCCAAAGACCGGTATTTTAAAATACCGGTCTTTGGAAGACCGGTCGTTATTAAAATTCTTAATTACAAGGATTAAGAATTACCGGTCTCTGAAAGACCGGTACTGGGCAAAATAAGAACAGCAAAAAAAACTCAAACCTTCGAGGAACCAAATTCAAGATTCATCAAGCAAACAGCGCAGTAGGCTTGAATTGAAAATGCTGATTTAGAATTGCTTACCGCTGATGATTTGGGCAGAGGGAGAAAAGAGAGAAACGAAGAGGACGAAGCCAATTTGGACTTGGTATTTTCTACAGCTTTTTCATCGATATGCGTAGCTTCTCCAGATTCCCTTGAGGCTCAAGGTTAGGGAGCGATTATGGACCTCTTCCATAAGTGGGTGTTTGAGTCTTCGGTCTTCGTCCTCGTCTTCAGAGTCTCTATTCCTTTT
>JAOYMZ010065497.1:0-12622 GCA_025802335.1 Pinguicula primuliflora
TATAATTTCATAGCATTCTTTATTCCATCAACTAAGTGGAATCCTTATGAAATATATATATATTTTTTCCAACATAACTAGAACATTGGATAGAATACCTTGCAAATACGCAAAATAAAATACCTTATCAAAACAACCATCGAATTCGGAAACTGTTTCTAGAGACAGTTTAATGCACGCGGCATAAAACTGCTTCGCTAGTTTACAGTTTTATTGTGGAAAGGACTCTTTAATTTTCATCCATAACATTAAATCATTGTGGCATGAAACTGCCACAATAATCATGTGGCAGTTAGGGTTATGATCACAAGTTACTAAATCATGGCTCCAATATCGGAGCATTTTATGAATTAGATACAAACTATTTATCTAAATATCAGTAAACATATTTTGGACGGCAGATAGAAGCGGAATTTAAAAAATCAAATTTTTTGAAATTATATAATTTAAACACCAGAATTTTTGAATCTAATTCAAACTAAAATTTTCATAACCATGATAATTAAATTAGAATAGAACCCTAAGCTCTGATATCACTTGTTAGATTCATAAAAATTGATGGCTGACAAACTATTGACATGCAAACAACATAATATACATGTCAATACACAGATCTATCTATGCCAACATGGATTATCAACTATAGAACGAGAATTACCTGAATTCATAAGATTTCCGAAACTTTAACTGCCCGTCTTCTCAGTTTTCTATATTGTGTGTCTTCAGGACCAATCCCTAAACATATTTATATATGTTTTGATGGGCCTATAAGGTTTTAACCCAATAAGTAATATTATTGGTTTTCTTGCATTAGGCCCACTTAATTGCAATTAATAAAATCAGTCAATCAATGATTACTTGCCTAAATTATTTTACACATTAGTGTACCATGTCCTAATGAATATATTAGCTGTCGACCGATAACCTTATTTGATCACTTTAATTCGACAACCAAAACGAGACAATATACAATACATAATTATATTACATATATGCTCAACGTTGGCATTATATCCAACTATGTGGAGAATAATCCTAACACTGGGCGGCTCCTGACCGCCCCGCTTCCGCTTCCCGTCTTCTCGAACACTGGTTTGACCTCATCATGGCATATGATCCTAATTAGCTGAACTTAAATGGTGATACTTGCTGAATTATCATGGAATCGAGAGGATATTCTTCAAGCAGTAGATCGTGCTCATGGGATGATACAAGTTATGATGTTTACAATTTGAACCAGGAAATGCTTTGGTTCTTGAATTCATGGTTATATGAACTTTGTTGTACTTGTGCAGAGGTACCAGTTCTTCTCATGGTAGTACTACATTTTTTCAGTAGGTAAAATTTTTCTTTCTAAAATTTGTATAATATACAAACAAAAAATGTTATTTCGGGTTAACCGGCTCATAATGCACTATACTAGCAAGTAGTCATCTATTTTGGTGATCTGTTAGGTTAATCCCATGCACATTTGCCAATAGTATTGTTTGTTGGGTTTCCTTTAACAAATCATCCTTCGTAACATGCTTCAGAATAATCATATTTGTATTCTCATTCAACTGTAATTAGGGCTGTAAATGAACCGAGCTCGTTCAAGTTCTGTTGGTTAAGTTAACGAACGAACCGAACTTGTTTGTTTGGCTTAACGAACAAAGTTTCGTGTTTGAACTCTGTTTGTTAAGGTTCACATACTGTTCACGAACAGTTTGCGAACAAGCTCACGAACAGGATGGTTTGTGTTCGTTCACGTTCGACTCGTTTATGTGTTTGTTTACATGTTCGACATCGTTCATTCTGCATTAATAAGTAATGAAAATAATGAAAAGTATTGACTGATTTATTTTCACCATTATTTCACGGTTCATTCAAACAAAAACAATCATATTGATAGATAAATTAATATGTATGTACGAATACATTGCAATCGCTTTAATTCGAAATCAATGTAACCGCTCTGCATAATTTGATATAGTATACAGCATAATCAAAATCATTTTAAAATTTTAAGCCCCTAACGATCATACAAAAACGTTGTTTGACGTACCAAGATCGAACGAACAAATCCGTGTTCGATCTCTATTGGTTAAGATTAACGAATGAACCGAGCTTGTTTATTAGCTTAACGAACATAATTTTGCGTTTGAACTCTGTTTGTTAAAGTTTGCGAACAGAACAGACGAACTTTAAACGAGTCAAATTTGTTCACGAACGACTCTATTCTTTTACGCCCTAACTATAATCCTAAGTTAAAATGCCAAGCACAGTTGCATCCTTAAATAAATGTAGTTGATGGGGAAGGTAGTCCACAAAATTTGTAACGTTCCTTTTCCATAACTAAAAATAGCCTCAAACCTCCGGCCAAATTCATGTGCCCCCGGCCTCACGATTACCGGATAACAAGGGGAATCTAAATAAGTCCGATCCAAACATTAATTTTCGCAAAGACCGATGAAAAAAATTAGAAAACCAACCCCCCCCTACTCACTGGTTATGATTTTCCCCAAGAACGCAAACTAACACTCACGCGGTTTACCCCGCCGCATTCTGCCAACATAATTCATCATCCCCTGACCAGGAGGGGAAGTTGGAGATATGGACAACGCACCGACACGGCGGCTGATATCCCGTCTCCGCCGTACGCCGGCTATCCTCCTGGTTCTATTCTCTCTTATTTCCGCACCACAACTCGCACGCGCCGCTGTAACAAACGCTCCGGCAAAATCTGACTCCTTCACCCCACCGGATAACATCCTCATCGACTGTGGAAACTCCACCGGCTCCACCCTTCCTGGCAATCGAATCTTCATCGGCGATAATGAGGCGGGTAAATACTTGGCATATAATGGGCGAGACATCCAGGTATCTGATGCCAAATCCGGCCCATCACCTATTTATCAGACCGCAAAAATCTTCGAAGCTGAGGCCACGTATACATTCCATGTGACCCGACCCGGATGGCACTGGATCCGGCTCCACTTCGCCCCGATCCAGAACAACGAGAAGGATCTAAAGAGTGCGAGATTCAGGGCCATTACTAGCAACGGCCTCGTCCTGATACACGACTTTGCGAGTCCGGCTAACGCTACGTCGTCGTTTAAGGAGTTCCTCCTCAATGTGACGACGGAGCGGATCTCGCTAACTTTCCAGCCGGCGGAGGGAAGCGTGGCGTTCGTTAATGGCATCGAGTTCGTGTCGGCACCGGATATTTTGATCGGCGATGTGGCCACCGCTGTGTTCCCAAAGGGCGATGTCTCCGGAATCTCGAGCGTTGCTTACGAGACGGTGTATCGACTTAACGCCGGCGGTCCAGTGATCACCGCACAGAATGATACATTGGGGAGAAGGTGGGATAATGATGAGTCGTATCTGGATCCCAAAGTCATGGGGGGAAATGCATCCGTAGAGCCGAATGTGATAACTTATCCTGAAGGGGAGTCGCCATTGATTGCGCCGCCGCGAGTTTACGCCACCGCCACTCAGATGGCGAATGCCAATGTTGAGGTTAAATTCCAGATGTGGATCACGAATTTCTTTTGTTAATTGTAATATGATGGATTTGATTTGAAGCAAGTTCCTCCTTCCCTGCAGGCTCCCAGTTTCAACATTACTTGGAAGATGAGCATCGATTCTTCATTCCAGTACCTTGTCCGCTTACATTTTGCCGATATCGTGAGCAAGTCGCCTAATGATCTTTACTTCAACGTCTACATCAATGGGCAATCCGCCATCACTGGCCTGGACTTAACCACTGCTGCGGGCGGACTAACCGCAGCTTATTATGCCGACTTTGTGTTGAACGCATCCATGGTTTCGGTCCTCGATCCGCTAATGATCCAAGTAGGGCCAATGAACGAAAATGCCGGAACCAAGAACGCCCTTCTGAACGGCCTCGAAGTATTGAAGATGAACAACTCTGTGGGTAGCCTTGATGGAGAATTTGGGGTCAACGGTGAAAAGGCCGGAGGCGAGACTGCAGTGAAAGGAACCGTGGCGGCCGTTGGATTCGCCATGATGTTTGGAGCATTCATCGGTCTCGGTGCCATGGCAGTCAAATGGAAGAAGAGGCCTGAAGATTGGCACAAGAGTAAGAGCTTTTCTTCCTGGTTGCTGCCAATTCATGCTGGGGATTCCAGCTACATGTCCAATAGCAAGAGCTCAATGGGTTCAAGAAAGAGCCAATTCTTCTCGTCAACAATGGGATTAGGCAGATATTTCTCTTTCGCAGACCTGCAAGAAGCAACCAACAACTGGGATCCGGCGGCTATCATCGGAGTGGGTGGATTTGGAAACGTGTACCTTGCAGAAATCGACGACGGACAAAAAGTGGCCGTCAAGCGTGGAAACCCACAAGGAGAACAGGGCATCAATGAGTTCCACACAGAAATTCAGATGTTATCTAAACTCAGACATCGTCATCTTGTCTCCTTAATCGGCTATTGCGATGAAAACTCAGAGATGATCCTGGTTTACGAGTATATGGCAAACGGCCCATTTAGAGATCACCTCTACGGCAAAAACCAACCACCACTATCATGGAAGCAGAGGCTTGAAATCTGCATTGGGGCAGCCCGCGGGCTACACTACCTCCACACCGGCACGGCACAGGGGATCATTCACCGTGATGTCAAAACCACCAACATTTTGTTGGATGAGAGCTTTGTAGCGAAAATGGCGGATTTTGGGCTCTCTAAAGATGGGCCGACAGGTCAGGCCCATGTTAGTACCGCGGTCAAAGGCAGTTTCGGGTACCTGGATCCAGAATACTTTAGGAAGCAGCAGCTGACAGATAAATCAGATGTTTACTCATTCGGCGTCGTTTTGCTTGAGGCCCTCTGCGCCCGGCCGGCCATCAACCCGGCCCTTCCAAGGGAGCAAGTGAACCTGGCGGAATGGGCAATGCAATGGAAGAGGAAGGGGCTTCTCGATAAGATCATGGATCCTACACTCGCTGGACATATCGATAATGAGTCGATGAAAAAGTTTGCAGAGGCTGCCGAGAAGTGCCTGGCGGAGTACGGTGTTGATAGGCCGACGATGGGGGATGTTCTTTGGAACTTAGAGTACGCATTGCAGCTACAGGAGAACTCAACTGAAGGACAAGCGGCGGAGGAAAATAAGGTATCTGTTGTAAATTCACCCACTCGTAATGATGGCCAAAGTACTTCCGAAGTGGAGAACAGGCCGGCGGCAGCGCATGAGGCTGGGAAAATCCCTGATGAAGCTCAAGTCATTGATGAGCACTCGGGTACTGCTATGTTTGCCCAGTTTGCTGCTCTTAATGGACGATAAATTTTGTGAGATGCTCATCTACAAAATTAGTTTGAACCAAGATTTTCAGGCAATCACTTGTATGTAATATTTTGTTCATTAATATTAAAATCTACTTGTGGTTATAAATTCTTTAACCATTTTTAAAATGTAGAATATTTTTTTATTTTGTGGTAATTAAATGATTCATTCCAAAATAGAAAATGAGGTTACAATGTTTATTTTCAGAATAATTTACTTGTAACTTCAACTTTGATACACTTTCATTAATTTCTTTTGTGGCAACCATCACAACCACACATTAAAAAATGTGTGCGGTTATGTGTGTGGTTGTGATGTGTGCCACGTAAGAACATTTTTAAAATTTTTTTATTTTTTTGCAAAAACAATATATTTAAAAAAAAGATAAATCTAGCGGTCAGCCAGCAAAATGCATAACCCCAGTGTGGGGCGATTTTGTGGTGGTGCCTATGACAATTGGAGAGTGAATCCAGTCACTAATGTAGTAAGGACTAAGGAGTATGCATGGCTTTATGAACTTCAAACTAGTGCCAAGTTTTTTTTAACAATGTCGACCACCTCTCTCAACCGGTCTGTATCAAATCGCAAAGTGTTCTATTCCTGGTAATAAATTATAAGCATAGCAAAGGCAACCAAAAGTCCTTAAGTGATGTATATTAGGTTTCTTTTTATGTAAGACTTCATAAAGGCTCAACCACTTAGGGTCATAGATGACAGTCTGTTGATATGATAAACAACCATTAATATTGCTTTTCCTCAAAATTGGTGTGTAAGGACGGTTGAACAATATTACCGGTGACATCTCAAGTATGTGGCAGTGCTTTCTCTCGACTATCTCATTTTATTGAGAGTGTAGGCTATACTCCGATGATGCAGGATTACAAGGGAAAAGAGCATTTCCTCGCATGCTTTGCGAGTAATTTCTGCACCATTATCGACCCTCAGTATCTTAAACTTTGCATCAAACTCTGTTTTTTCCATTATGAGGAATTGAGAAAGGATTGGAATGGTTTTAGTTTTGTTTATCATAAGATAAACCTATGTACCACTACTATAATCATCGACCATTGTAATAAAAAAGGTTGCTCCAAGACAATGAGAGTTGAGCAAATGGCCCCGAGATGTCCGTATCTAACAGCTCAAAACAATGGCTGGTATTTTGTGTGTGAGTTGGGAAAGGGAGTCTGATTTGCTTGGCCTTGTGTCAAGCATCACATGGGAGCGAAGATGATCATTCAGTTATAGCTAAATGACACAAAATATTGTTTGATGGATAACCGAGCCTGTCATGTCATATGCAAGTATTTACAAAATTACTAAACAACACAAATTTATAAACAAAAGTCACTAGAACAATTCTAGAAGTATAGATTTGTGGATACTTTTTCTACGGCTGAAAGACTGGAGTTGAGTGATGAATCTTTATGGATGGATATAAGGGATATAGGCCCGAAAACACTTTCCGCACTGCTAGAACATTCTTGAATTCGAGATCATGTACCACACAATAAGATGGATAGAAGAAGAATGAGACATGAGCAGTTGTGCTAAGTTTTGAAATGGATAAAAGATTGAATTTGAAGTTAGGCATGAACAAGGTGTTTTCAAGGACAAGATACGAGTTTAGAATAAATCTTCAAACAAGGTTAGCTTCAGATATTGTTCCATCAGCTTGATGAACCCATAAACTGCATTGAGCCGATCTGAGGCTTTTAAGAAACCTCAAGTCATGGAACATGTGACTTGGAGCCCCAATATCCACAATCCATGTAAGGTATGAAATTTTTTCTTTTAGAAATATCTTATTTCGAAATTTAATTTGATTAAATTTCTAGAAGAGACTCCAATATTTTAAACTAAGGGATTTAAGTCTCTTGGGCTAAGAATTAATGAGCTTGTTACCAATTACAAATCCATACTCCAAGGCCTTTCAATTCCTCAAACTTGGAGGACAAGATAGCTTTGGGGCATTATGATCTATCCAGGGATAAATATAGACTTGCAAATATACCAACCTATCCTAAACCCTAACACCTTGTCGTAGGAGTCCAAGAGGAGGAAGGAGAGGAGGCCTTGGGAAATCCATCTCATTAAAGCTTGAGGAGGAGTTTGCAAGAGTTGGGTGGGACTTCAAAGGGTAGGAGCATGTTTAGGATTTGGGTAGGAGCATGATTAGGGCCTCCTATGTGAATTGATTTACTCATGCTTGGTTGAATGAATTTGTATGAATCTCTGATTTTCGAGTTCATGTAAATGTTATGATTGGGGTTTACGTGTGTTAATCTATTTTATCCTGAAATATTTGTTTCCTTGGCTACTATTTTTAGTTAAACAAAACGACACAAATCTGTTTGATCTGTTGTAATTTGTTTTCTTAAGGAAACCATATGAATCTGTTTTCTTCCTGATTCCCACATATCTGTTTCTGGAGAGAAGTGGAGGATTATCTGTTATATTTTGGCTTGAATTCACTTGGTCTTGTTGCTGGTAAACCTATATCAATTATCCTTATATGTCTGGTTTGCATGATTTCTTCAAATGAATTGGCAATCTGTTAATGAAACAAAATAGTGTAGATAAATTTTGATGGTAGGAGACGAACATAAATTTGTTTTTCGTGCCATGTCTATCTTTGCCCCTGTTATTTCCCCGTTTACACCTTGTTTGTTGTGATGTGAATTGTGTGAAGATGTAAACCTGGGTTCATGCGTGTGTCGCACACGGTGTGTTCCGCCGCTGGTTATGCTACGGTGCTTGAGACCATCGCACCGAAATGAACTGGTTATGGGGCTGGTCGACGGTGCGGGGGGGAGGGATAGTTGTCGGGACAGATTGTCGTGACCAGGCAAATGCCCGGCAGGACGCTGCTGACTTGTGCTGCCGGGAAAGATGCAAATGAGATGAGACGACGACCAGAGATGTTTCTGGGCGATGAATTATGACGAACTGTTGTCATAACGACTTGGCACAGTATGCCCTCCTCAAGAATCATGCGGCAACGATGCCCCCACCTTCGCTGGTGAGCCAATGATGAGTGAGTCCGGCTGTCGTTGCCGGTAACAGCTCCGGCACGCAGAAGGGTTGAAGGAGGGGGAAAATACGCAAGACAATTTGCGTCGGGTCTGGACATTGCCATGACTAGTCGTGCTGCCGGGAATGAACTTCAATGACTACGACGTGGTCATCGACGGAGATAATGATTTAAAAATATATGACATGATTTTATGTGATTTAATTGCGTGTGAATGAATGAAAGATGGTGTATGTCGTATGCGATCGAATGTGATAAAGAATTTTTATATGATTATTGACGTACTTGAAAGGAATAACCGAAATTATGTGTGTTAACTAAATTCGTACTTGACTTAGGGGATTTAGCAGATTAATTGTATGTTATCTTGACTATGTGAAATATTTGATTTCATGTCCATTAATAGAATGACTCTCCCTACTGAATTTTTCGAAGCTCACACCCTACATGAATACTTTATTGCAGAGCCGGAATAGGGCGACACGGAGTGAAGACATAGGAGTTGAGGACAAGACTTGTTTTTCTAAATTAAGACTTATTATTACTAGGAAGAAAAGCGTGAATGTATTCGCGCGTTATTCGTATTTGTTTTTATTCCGAATTAGTGTCAAACTATGACGATGTGTCGGATGACTTTTGGGATGATGGATGTTTATGTTTTACTATGACATTTATGATATTATTGGCAAATTTATTGGCTCGGGTATAGCTTAATTGCTATACTGTCATAACGAATTCATAATTGAAATTGGGTTCGTTACAAGTGGTATCAGAGCGAAGTTTCCCTCAAAACCTTGTGAAGTGAAGGATCATGTTGGGTGACTCAAGTAGGAATAAAATTACTTAATCGTGTTATTAATCGAAGGACAAAGATAACAAATCTTGTTGTTGCAGGAATGATGGAAAGAAGAAGAACTCGATCTCAGGCAGCGTTGGAGGAGATACCGCTTATCACTAATGGCACCGGTGAGGAGGAAGTCCTTGTTGCACCCACAGATGCTTCAAGGGTTGTTCTGAGGGCGGGAGCGCCGGAGGAGATTCCCTTACCTACCATACCGGCTCCGACAGCTTCCCTAAGCGCTGAGACACTACGGGTGCTCATTGCTTCGGCAGCTACTTTAGCCCTCGGAGCGATTCCTCCCTCACCCTCTGAGAGTCATGCGGATTGTCTGGAGTCAAGTCGGCTGACACCTCGGAGTGGACTATGATCGCTGTAGGAGGCTATGCATCGGATGAGGACCACCACCTTCTTGGATGACAAGGGTCCGAAGAGCGCTGAAATATGGTTAGAGGAAATAGAGAAGAATATGGAAGCTTGTGAGGCACCAGAGGAACTAAAAGTGAAGCTAGCTACGTATTATCTAGGTGGGAAGGCACGCAATTGGTGGGGAAGTGTTGCACTGGGACTAATTGAAAGGGGCCCACCTACTTGGGAAGCATTCACTAACACCTTCCGCAGTTACTTCGTGCCGTATGCTTGGCGTACGCAGCAGATGTGGGCATTCGAGCATTGTACTCAGCAGGAAGGGGAGACTGTATTGGAATACAACTCCCAATTCCACGCCTTGGGCTAGTACTCCCCCTCGACCATGAATAACTCTCAACTAAAGAAACTTCGATTTTAGAATGGTCGGCGTGAGTCATTTCAGGTAAACACCCTTTTCAACCACAGGCAATCCCTAGCCGAGGGGAACACATTTTGAATGATCTATGTGCTTGTTTGTATAGTTGGCGCTTACCGGAATGCTCGAGGCCGTTTTGCTGCACTACTAAAAGCGGCTGTGATGGTGGAGCCCATGATGGATAGACAGGATGGAACGCCGAAGCGAGCCCGCCACACTGAGACCTAGCCACCGATCTCGACACTACCACCCCGCTAACTGCCACCGCAAGGGGCTAGACCCCGCCCGATAGTACTACGAACTTCTTTGAAAATAGGAACTTCTATAACTGTGGAGAGCGAGGACATGGACAGGCGAGGTGCCCTGCCAGGACTGCTATCGCACGACCCCCGGTTGCTGCAGCTCCTAGACATCTACCCTCGCCGCCACCATTGACCAGGGACGAGCTAGAGTGTTCGCTATTACTCATGAGCAGGCTGACAACAGGTTGGAAGAGGTGATAGCAGGTACACAAACCCTTCTATATATGTGTTATATGTTGCGATTAGGAAGCACCGAGTATAACTGGCTATAGGATATATCGATTTAGCATTGCCTTGTATTAATGATATTGTTGGGTAGCAGGTAATCTGAGGTTCTTGGGTTGGATGGCGTAAATTTTATTTGATAGTGGAGCCACAAGATCCTTTATCTCGGTAGGTTATGCAGAAAGAGTTCACGCGCTAGTTGGCTCATTACCAATGCATTGTCTAGTCTCCAATCTGCTCCGAAAGACTGAGTTAGCTACCAAGGGCGTGGAGAAGTGTCCCATTCTGGTCGGCGGAAGGAGCACTCCAGCAGACCTTACTCTCCTGGACATGCAGGAGTTTGACCTGATTTTGGGAATGGATTAGTTGGCTGCGAATTATGCCCAGATCAATTGTCGTAACAAGAGTGTGTTATTTCAACCTCCTGGAGAGTTACCATTCGCTTATCATGGCACACCGAGAGGGAGGGTCCAGCCTCGTATGGAATTCTTTCGGCAGTTCAGGCCCGATGATTAGTACACCATGGACATGACGCTTATCTGGCATTTGTGACTGGGACTGAGGAACAAGAAGGGAGAGTAGAAGAAATACCCGTGGTGCGAGAATTTTCCAATGTATTTCCTGATGAGCTACCACAACTACCCCCAGATTGGTAGATAGAGTTTGGGATCGATTTGATACCTGGGGCAGCCCTAGTCTCAAAGACACCCTATCGTATGGCCCCGAAGGAACTGTTTGAACTGAAAATCCAACTTCAAGAACTAATAGACCGTGGGCAGATCCGGCCCAGCATATCTCCGTGGGGTGCCCCAGTGTTGTTTATCTGGAAGAAAGACGGGAGCATGCAACTATGTGTCGATTATCGGGAATTGAATAAGGTGACTTTTCGAAACCAGTATCCACTACCGAGGATAGATGACCTGTTCGATCAACTGGCGGGTGCATGTGTATTCTCAAAGGTTGATCTGAGGTCTGGATATTATCAGATGAAAGTGAAGAGTGAGGATGTGGGTCAGATAGCATTCCGGACCCGGTACTGTCACTACGAATTCTTGGCAATGCTATTCGGGCTAACGAACGCCCCTTCCATGTTCATGAATTTGATGAACAGAGTGTTCCACCAATACCTTGACAAATTTGTGGTGGTATTTATCGATGATATACTGATCTACTCTCCGGATACTGAGACCCATGCTCGACACCTTCGAGCAGTTCTTCAGAAGCTTTGGGAAGAGTCCTTGTATGCAAAGTTTTTGATGTGTGAGTTTTGGATCCGGGAGGTCGCATTTCTAGGACATGTGATTTCAGCAGCAGGGGTAGCCGTAGACCCTAGCAAGGTGGAAACTGTCATGGCATGGCCAGAAACAAAATTCGTGGGAGATATCCGGAGTTTTTTGGGGCTTGCAGGGTACTACCAAAAGATTATTGAGGGGTTCTGCACACTGGCTCGACCACTCACGAGGCTTACACAGAAGGGGTTGAAGTTCCAGTAAGATGAGATAAGCACTCGGGTGTTCGAGGAACTAAAGAGGAGGTTTACATCAGCCCTGGTCCTGACCTTACAAAGGGAGGGACTTGATTATATTGTATACAACAATGCTTCTAAGGACGGATTAGGGTGTGTTTTGATGCAAGAAGACAAGGTGATAGCCTACGCCTCCCGTCAGCTGAAGCCTTATGAAGTTAACTACCCCACCCATGACTTGGAGCTGGCAACAGTTGTATATGCTTTGAAGATCTGAAGGCACTAGCTATATGGGACCCGGTGTACTATCTATACCGACCACAAGAGCTTGCGGTACATCTTCACACAGAAGGAATTGAACATGCGTCAACGACGTTGGATGGAGTTGATTAAAGATTATGATTTGGACATACAGTATCACCAAGGAAAGGCAAATCGGGTTGCTGATGCACTCAGTTGGAAGGGAAAATCAGCAGTGTCATGTATGCTAACATGGGAGTGGCACAGTCTAGATCTAGAAGTGGTGGATTCGATATCAGCTCAGATGGTTGCGCTATGTGCGGAATCGAGTCTAGTGGGGCGTATAAGAGAAGCTCAACAAAATGATGTCAATATGATGAGTCCAATTCATATGCATTTTTGTTCTCATTTAAATGATAATATTTGCTTGAAATCATACTTTTATTTG
>JAOYMZ010065508.1:0-12621 GCA_025802335.1 Pinguicula primuliflora
GGTGTGCTGGGGTGGGGGTGGTGTATATCGCCCCTCATAAAAATAATGTAAAAAATATACCACGGTGCACCATTTTCAAACATTCTTAAAATAATGTCATAATCAATTTTACAATTTTAATTAAACGAACATAACGAAAATAGTATGTATATTAATATACGAGCGCTTTGAATAGACTCTATTCGGATGGATAATTTTTAGTTGGGGTGGTCAATTTTAATGTTGCCCCTCCATTTTACATTCAAAGAACCAGATTTATTCCTCACTTAACTCCTAAAACTAACGGGACAAACACTGATCCTAAGCGCCGTGAGTCAGTCTTCAACTCCATTCTTCAGCAGAGGACAGCCCTTCATCGCGGGTACCTACAGAAGTTGAAACTTTTTGTATTTAGTCAAAGGCCCTTGCTAACGAACCAAAAAATTTTAGGCCAGTAAAAGATTTGAATTTTAAACTCTCCCGGGCACGAAGTTCGAGAATGGAAAAAATGCACACAACACAGTGCCAGATTACCGGAAACTGCCTCTCGCCGGCAACAATGGAGGACCGGTAATCAGCTCTAACTATACCCATCACCTCCTCTGGTGTGTAATAGGCACACTGGGGAGCCCCAGCCTCCTCCGTTTTTAGTTTTTGAGCTTTAGGTAACTCGTTGATTCAGCTGACCACCACCCCAATATACAGCCGACGAACTCCACCGCATTGATTCTTAGATTATCCCAACCCCCAACCATGACTGAAGCTTCCCTGCAGTCGACCGATCTTCGTGAGAAGAATAGAAGAGGGAAAACCATAGCTGACGTAGAAAACCAAAATAGGCATAACCAGATTCAACCCATCCCTAGGATGCTTGATAGTGGCTTGGAAGAGCGTAGAGTGACTGGAGGTGTGTTCAGTCGCCTTGGACTGAAGGAAGACGTATCCCTGGAAAAGAAAGTAAAGACGTCAACTTTCTTTGGAGATGAAAAAGAACTGCATGAGATTTTGAAGAAACACGGGCAATTGATATCATTTACTGTGGCTAATAGGCGATCTGTTTTGGGCTTAAACTTTGTTTTTGCTATATACAAAAGTGAGGAAACTGATGAAGGGCTAGTGAAAAGGTTCAATACAATATGGATTGGAAGCTTCAAACTGAGAGCAAATATGGCTCGCTATAACAGGATGTTAGAACAACCAAAATCAGTGCATCGACAAAAACAACTCAGGTACAATGTACACCATGATGCCAGAAGGACGGAAAAATCATATCAGGATACTTTGGTCTTAAGAAAAGCATTTGAACACACGGACAAAGCATCATCAAGCAAGCATGTACAGAACCTGCCAATTATGGGGAGCCGAAATACCCTCCAAAAAACACACATCCTCCATTGGTAGTGAAGCATACTCAGTTGCAACAAATAGTGGTTCTGGCCCCTAGAGACTCGCCAGATCTCCGGTTCAAAACAACAGCAGAGGACTCCAAATGGTTTAAACATAGTCGTATCTGCACATTGAAGGAAGGAATATCTTGGAAGGAGCTGCAGAAAAATCTAAGGAGAGGAGGATATAAAAACATGAAAGTAAGTTCATTGGGAGCAAACAAGGTTTTAGTATGGGAAAATGAAGGCAGAGAAGTCGCAGACTTAGCCACCATAGATCTACAATGGTTGAAAAGATGGGTAGCAAATGCAGTTGAATGGCATACTCAACAACCAAACAGAGAAAAATTCAAATGGATTAAAGTCTATGGTATACCCATTGCATGCTGGACAGAACAAATACTCCGAGCTATTGGTGATAAGTTAGGACAATTTGTTGGAATAGATGAGGTCACCCGGGAAAAATTCTACTCGGAAGCAGCTCAAATTCTTATCAAAACTGAGGTCAAATCCAACACAAATGGCACACTATGGGTGATGATTGATGGTCGAGAATATGAACTTACAGTACGAGATGAGCTTGATGAAAGAGTGATGATGGAATCGAATGAAGGGGAGATAAGAGAAATGGATTACAAATCAACAAGCAAATCAGACAATGATTAGTATTCTGCTTTCAGAGGATTAATTGATGAACCCAACGTGTCTGAGGCCGAGCAGGAAGAGATAAATGACAGAAGATATACTGCACCCAACATAAAGGTTAGTCTGGGGAGTAAATAGAAAATGCATGCAAACAAAAGTGCTTACACACCGAAAGGAAATGAGATAGAGTTAACGGAAGTGGAAAGAAACAAGATCGAGAGCAGTCCAGTACCAATCGGTAAATTCTGGGAGGCACCAGAAGAGAGAAATGACAATATTGAGCAAGAAGATTCAAACAATGACAGTGATATTATTGGAAAAAAGAAGTTGGTCGAAGGAAACATTTGTGCAGAATTGCAAGCAGATATTGAGCAAGGCATGGATGTGGATCAAGTATAAGAGGATATTCTTAAAAACTATATGATGAGTATATAACTTTGATCATAAAGCAGCTTGGGCTCAACATGGTTGAATCGGAGGAACAAATGATGGACAAATTAGAGGAAATGGAAGTCCATGACATTCAGAGGAAAATGGATGGAATGTCCAGGAAAAAGGCCAAGAAAACAGAAACCGTCAAAAATGCAGATAATCACAATTAATGCAAGAGGACTGGGGACAGGAAGAAGAAAAAGGCAGATATGAGAGTTAATCACGAAGCACAAAGTAGATTGCATAAGTATTCAAGAGACCAAGAAAGAATATATTGGAAGCAGACTAATCTCAAGTATGTGGAGGGATGATGCATTCGATTGGGCATATTCTGGATCAAATGGCAGGTCAGGTGTATTATTGTGTATATGGAACAAGGAGAAGTTTGAAAAAAGTAGCATATGGGGACACAAAGGTTGTCTCGGAATTTCTGGATTCTGGAATGGAGAAAGTGAGATCAGTCACATGGTAAACGTATATGGGCCAGCACAACTCACTGAGAAGCAGGAACAATGGAACAATCTCAAAGAATATCTGCACGATAAAACAGAAGACAAATGCTGCCTCATGGGAGACTTCAATACAGTGTCAACTCAAACCGAGAGAAAAGGGGCAGGAAGGAATTCAAGTGCGACTGAAATCGCACTGTTCAATGAATTTGTGAGTGAGACACAGTTGATGGATCCAAGTTCACCTGGTACTTATCATCCTTGAACGCAATGAGATTTCTAGTAAATACTAAATGGTTGGCACAAGCAACTTGGTTGCAAGTTGGTTTGGACCGAAGTGTTGCAGATCATTGCCCTGTCAAACTGAGCAATACAACTACAAACTAGGGACCTAAGAGCACGAAAGTAATGGATCACTGGTTGGATCTAGAGGATTACAATGAGTTAGTAGAGTTCACATGGACAAACACGAATGTTGAAGGATACAAGGGTAACATTTTAAAAGAAAAAATCAAACAGCTAAGGAAGGAAATACAGCAGTGGAATCTACAACGTGAGGCAGCTGGAGCTACAAAATTAGATGAGCTGAAAATAAGGATGAAAGAATTGGAGCAGAATGCAGAAAATAATAGTGCAGATAGTCTTCCTTCAGAACTGATATGCAGACTACGAGACCAGATTTAGACTTTAGAGATAAGAGAGGAAAGCATGTTGAAACAAAAGTCCATAGCGAACTGGATCAAGCAAGGAGATGCTAACACAACATACTATCACCGAGTGGTTCAAAAAAGGAGGAAAATGAATACAATTCAAGGAATAAAGAAGCAAGGCAATGGATTGAAGAAGTAGACACTGTGAAGAATATCTTCATGCAACATTTCAAAGAAAGATTTACTGAGACAAATTCGAGAAGACCCTTCTTACAAAATGTGGCAGTTAACCAACTAGGAGAATCAGTCACCCAGTCTTTAACAGAACAGTTCTCTATAGCAGAAATAAGTGATGCAATAGATAAATGTGACAGTCACAAAAGTCCAGGATCAGATGAGATCAATTTTGTTTTCATAAAGCACTTTATACACATTTTGAAAGGAGATATCATGGACATGATGATGGAATTCTATGATACATGCAAAATATCAAAAGGAGGAAATGTGGCTAGCATCTTTCTGTTAGCAAAGAAATCCTGCCCACAAAAGGTGGAAGATTATCGTCCCATAACGTTAATCAATGCACCATACAAAATTCTATTAAAGGCGTTGGCAGGAAGGTTGAGTAAAGTGCTTGCAGAGGTAATATCTCCACAACTGACAGCGTATATCGGCAAGAGACAGATTGTTGATGAGGTTCTAATCGCAAATGAAGCAATTCTAGAGATGAAACAAACAAAGGAACCTGCGTTCATATTGAAATTGGACTTTGAAAAAGCTTATGACTCGGTCAGTTGGAGTTTTCTTGACAGAATAGTTGAAAGTCTGGGGGTTCCAGACAAATTCAGGGCATGGATAAGAACATGCTTAAACACAGCATCCACAACCGTTCTGATTAATGGCAGTCACACTGGGATGTTCAATCCATCAAGGGGTTTAAGGCAAGGGGATCCATTATCACCTTTCCTTTATCTAATTGTGGCTGAAGGATTGAGAGTTCTGATAGAGAAAGCAGTATCCTTAAATCTGTTGGATCCTATTTTCATTGGCAAAGACAAGATTCCTCTCAGTCATCTGCAGTTTGCAGATGACACCATACTGTTTGGCCATGCTTCTTGGAAAAATATAAGAGGTTTCAAGGCAGTTTTAAGAACCTTTGAGATATTGTCTGGACTACGAATCAATTTTGAGAAGAGTAGCTTGATTGGAATGAGCATTTCAGAATCAATAACTCAAAAAATGGCAGGTTACCTAAACTGTGCAGTGGGAAAGATTCCGTTCATCTATTTGGGGCCAATCCTAGAAGGAGTTCAACCTGGACTCCAATGATTGAAAAGATGGAAACCAGATTACAAAAATGGGAAAACAAGGCTCTTTCAGTTGGAGGTAGAGCTGTTCTCATCAAATCAGTACTATCCGCTCTTCCATGCTACTATCTATCGTATCTTAGGGCACCAAAGATTGTCTTAAACCTCCTAGAACAGTTGATTAGAAACTTCTTTTGGGGTCAGACACATGACCATAGGAAAATACACTGGGTGTCTTGGGAAAAGATATGTCAACCAAAACAAAAAGGGGGCTGGGATTGCAAAATCTAAATGCTGCTAACAAATCTTTACTTTGCAAATGGGGTGCAAGAATTTTATTGCAGGAAAACAGTTTATGGATACAAATTTTGCGGTCAAAATATGCTCATGAAGGAAGATTGCAAGTTGGAATAATAAAGGAGCTGCAGATTTCAACCACAACACAACTCAGGCAAAGAGGCAGAAGAAGAGGTCCTAGATCACATTCATTTTGGTGGAAAGACCTGCAAATCATCCTATCAGAAGACTGGTTCACACATCAGTGGACCATCAAAGCAGGAGATGGCGGAAAATTAAAGTTCTGGCAGGATGCATGGACAACAGACACTGGCTTAACGATTTCCTAAACTGCACAGAAAGACAAAAACCAAAGACTACACAGTCGCTCAACATGGGAACTGGATAAATAATTCATGGAGCTACATCTGGGACTGGAAGAGAGAATTAAATTCGATTGAACAAGAAGAGCTGCAAGATATGATCACATTACTATCCACTGTTCTACTGTAGGAAGCATCACAAGATAACTGGATGTGCAAATGCGGAAAGAAGGGAGCATATACAGCATATGAAGGCTACAATACAATCCTGAATAATCAACACAGAAGCACAGAGCACAAAGAATCAGGATTTATCATCAGTCTGGAATGCCTACCTCCCAGCCAAGATCTCAATTCATATCTGGAGAATGAAGCAGGACCGTCTACCAACCAAGCAAAATCTAATGAACAGACGGATTATCTTGGATGCACAAGCAGCTCAGTGCCTCTTCTGCGATCAAATGGAAGCAAGCACACATCTTTTTCACGAATGCTAAAAAGCAATTGAGTTATGGAAGCATTTACTATCATGGCTAAAGATAAACACTCACATTACAAGAGGACCAACAGAGTCAGAATTTATCGCCCTAAAACCAGAAGGCATCCAGGAGTGCTTATGGGCTGCAATTTGGTCCACCACAAACTGGCAAATATGGAAGAGAAGAAATCAGAAACAATTCAAGGACCAAAAATGGAAAAGCTTCAAAATCTTACACATAATCCAATTCCTAGTCTGGTTCTGGTACAAGTTGAAAGTCAAGAAGAAAAACAATCCTTTTGCCGCCGTCGAACTGTGGCTGAACGACCCGATGACAATTCTTCAAGCACAACCGACAAGAGAGAGAGCCACAGAATGAGCGGAAGAAGAAGATTTTCAATTCTTTCGTGTGACGCGATAAGAAGGCAGAATAGGAATTCTGTAAGTTGAAGAACACTTTTTGTAAATTTGTAAAGCCTTATTACATAAATAAAAAAAATTATTTTCAAAAAAAAATGAACCAAAGATAGCTCTGGGTCTCAATTTAGATTTCGAAGCAGAAAGTAGCAGCATTCGTCGCAAATCTGCCTCATTTTCATATCTCAATTTTGGTGACTCAAGACACGAACAACGACGGTTTCTTATCTCAATTTTGGTATTATGTGTAGAATTCATAATAGCACCCAGAATATTGTTGATTCTGTTATTGCTTATCGATTCATTTGTTTAATAGTTGCTGGGGGTTTTCTGCAATTCATTGCCAGGTTTTTTCTGCAGATTTTTCTGCAGTTCTCGAAATCCCTGTACGAACACCGTGAATGAGGGATGGGGTTCGACGAGAAGAGTTCATTTGAGGAGATTCTATGGAGATGAGTTCGTGAAATTGGAAGGGTTCGCGACATGAAGTCTTTTAAGGATTCAACCAACAGAGATGACTACCTCACGACGCTTGAGATAGACAAAAAAGGCCGTTAGTTTTGGGAGTTAAGTGAAGAATAAATCTAGTTCGTTGGATGTAAAATGAAGGGACAAGATTAAAACTGACCACCTCAATTAAAAATTGTACATCCGAATTCGAAGCGCTCCGTATTAATATAAACTAGAATATTGCCCGTGGCTGAAACTACTGGTACGTCAAATGACTCGTGCGAAAACGTAAAATGATCCATGTCCGAACGTAAAATGACCCGTGTCTAAAGTTACCCGTGATTGATGTCACTGATACATAGAATGATCTGTGGCTGAATGTAAAATTACTCGGGTCGGAAGTTAAAATTATCCATGCGAAAACGGATAAGTACGTCGGAACTATATGAAGTCGCATGTCATATGAAAGGGGACGATGCCTCTGAAATTATGACGATCTCCGTTAATAAATAAAAAGAAGTCACTAAAAGACATGTTGCCGAGTTGAATTCTGCTAACTTACATCATAATAGTGATGAAGTGTTATCCTCTGGTTGGTCACACTAAAATAGTTCGAAATTTTGAAGTAAAAAAGATCTTATCTTAATATATAAATGTAAAAAATCTCATTTTCAAGATTGTATTAATTCTCCAATTTCATCTCATTAATTTGACCGGATTTGTTAGTGATTATTAAGGAAAATCCTATAATCAATTAGTAAAATTCTCTACCTATTTAACCACCCATCTTCCTCCCCATCAGGCCAGAAATGTCGTCTTCAACAGTGAAAATGCTCGCCATTTTCGCCCTATTAGCTCTCGCCGGCGCTGCCGGCGCTGTCTCTACCGCGGCGGCATCCCAACCCTTCTTCGCGCAAGCCTGCCGCACGAATTTTACGATGGACTACCAACAGTGCATCCGAACCCTCGGATCGAATCCCAGGATCGTATCAGCAAACACACTCTACGGCCTCTCGATTTCTATAATCGAAGCCGGGATTTCGAGCTCGAACATGACGAAGGCTTACATAGATAAGACCCTGAAGAAACCCAATTTGAAACCGACGCCGTATTATGCGGCTCTCCGCGAGTGCACCAATGGTTATGCTTATGTGACTGCGTGTTTTCGGAGTGCCGTGGAAGAAGTGAGGGAAAAAGAATATGATACGGCGTCATATGATCTTTTCCTTGCCAGCTCAGACGCCGTCGGAGAGTGTAAAAATGCGGTGGCGGAGAAAAAAATTCGGGATACGAAGCTTATAAAGGGAAATCAAGCGGTGGAGATATTTGCGTTCTCGGCGTCTACCGTGGTTGATAAGCTGTGAAGGCCAAAGAGAGATGGCTGTTGTTATTTGTCCATGTTTTGAAAAAAAAAAATATTGAAATGGATAATAATATGAAAAACTTAATAATTATTTTTTAAACTGTTTTATTGAAATGTTTTGTTATTTAATCCACTAAATGTAATGATAATAATATTGATACACTACTTTTGACATTTGACATATTAAATTTCGGGAAGGCTCCGTCGCCCTCAGTTTTTGCCCTCAAGTCATTTCCCGCCACTAGGATCCTCCGTTGACGGAATTGGGCACATCGTTAGAATCCTTATACATTGAATTGCATATGTTGTATTTTTCTCGATGCATTGCCTTTCCATTTCCATTCATTCGAGTCATGTTCATGGATCTATGAGATTTAGTGGTATAATTTCACAAAATTCAAAATGCTTGCTACTAAATGGACCCCTAACATTTCTTTTGAGAAGATGGGACGAGTACATCTTCCTTAATTCAAGGATCTCCCTCATTGAATCTTCAATATTTTTCAGTCTAAAAGGGCGCCATTTATTTCCCTAATATCCAAATTAATATTCAACGATTCTTCCTTAAATTTTTCATAATTTCCCTTATAACATTTACTATATATGAAGAAGATTGTAGACTCTTTTGGCCAAAATTTCATTTCCCAATTCTATATAAACCAAGTTGTTATTCAGAAGGAACCCATCGTCCCGTTGTCCTTACAATAGAAAAAAAAATGTCGTCTTCAGCTCTTAAACTGCTCCTACTTCTCCTGTTGTTCCTCGCTTCTTCAGCCACGGCTTCCCCTTCTTTGATCCAGCAAGCATGCGCCGTTCACATCGTCGACCCTTTCGACACCCAATTATGCATCACAACCCTCGGATTATATCCATCGCTAGCATCCGCACCGGACTTGCACGAGCTAGCGATTCGTATCATCGGATACGGTATCAGGTACGGTAAGATCACGAGAAATTACTTGGATCGAGCTCTTCAACTGCCCAATCTTCCCGTAACTTTATACGTCACAATGAGGGAATGTTTTATTGCATACAATTCGGTAATCACGGAATATGGAACTATACTGGATGAGCTGACAGCCCAGGATAATGCTCAAGCATCCATTGATCTGCTGACGATTGCCGTTAATTTCTTGCCGCAGTGCCTCAATTCGATTAAAGGTCGTGGCGGCATAAATGATAAGGTTCTTTTAGAAGGTAACCAGTTGCAGGTGATATTCAGCGCATCGGCTTATCAGGCTGCTAGTGCACCATTTAGGCATTGAATGGGGAGACATTTCGTAGGGGGAAAAATGTAAGGATCCGTTTGGTTTGGAGTGCAAATTTCTGTTGATTTTCGTTTCCTTTGATATCATATTGAACAAACATTAATGATTGCATTGATTTAGGATTCGGTTAACAATAATTGGTATTAATACTCATATATTTGGTGTATAATTCTCCTAAACTCAATGATATCATACTCAATCTTATCTATTATACTCAATTGTAATATTTTTTTGAAAATTGAAAAGTTGTATTAATAAAATTTAAGTAGGTTCATATTTACAATATATACTTCCCACGGATTCATCAATGTCTTCAATTTTGCATTCACTTGAATTGTTGCTCATTCCTTCTTTCCAAACATATCAGATTGTGGCTGCCCAAATTGGTGTCTAGTTATGTTCGCAGATATCCGGCGGTTTTAGGGATTTAAATTCCAATTTTGATGGTGCTTTCTCTGTCCTATTGGTAATTTACTCAATTGTAATATTATCCTTGGATTTCAATCCAATTATTAATATTAAAAAACTAACATACTCTACTAAAATGTGTTTATTAATTATTAATTAATTTTTTACAATGATGATTAATATTTTTTAATAGGGTTTAAAATTTATGGGTTTAATTTGTCGGCGGTGTAATATTACTGGTCATCTTTAAATAAAGTTCAACATTTAGATTTTATTGAACTTGGATTTATCACTTAGGTTTTAGTTCACCCCATAATATTGGTTGTCATTTTTAAATAAAGTTGAACATTTATGATTTAGGAAATTTGGGGTTTTAGTTTTTAGTGGCGAAGCCACCGTAATATTAATTATTATTTTTGAATATAGTTTAACATTTAGTGTTTATAGAGCATGGTTTTAATTTTTCGTCGGCGAAGTCACCGTAATATCAATTACCATTTTCAAATACGGATTAACATTTAAAATTTTTATTGTAGGGTTTAGTTTTTCGGCGCTTACCACTTTTAAATTGCATTCAATATTTTTAATATTTAAATTTTTAGTAAGAATTATAAACTCAAATGAGAATGGAAAAAAACTGAAATAAATTGATTTAGTGTCAAGTTAGAATTAAAAGGAGTTTAGTAATATTAGACATTGGATTGAAATCCAATTGCTAAAATTACAATTGAGTATAATAGGTTAAAATTGAGTACAAGGATATAAAAACTCCCCTGTATTTGGTATCCCATATATTAAAGATTTTTTTCATTTAATTGCAATGGTAAATGAGGATTTTTATATAAGCAAATTTTATATATGATAAAATAAAGCTTACCAAATATATATATAATAATAAAATTAAATTGTACATAATTGTTTACCTAATGTTCCCAAACATTTCTCCTGAATTATTTACATCTATTCTTTAAGCACGGGAGTTAAACCACCAACTTGCTAAAAAAATTGCAAGGGAAATGACTCTTATGTGGCATTGTTTGCAAATTCACATGGTTCTTCCTAATTGGTACTCAATTTCATGAGAGAAAAGTTCCCCAAGTTCATTGTACTTCTACTTCATTCATTTAATTATTAATTTTAACATTTTGTAATCTCATCATTCTTATAAAATTTGCCTAATCCGACGAATCACTTATCGTTCATTGAAACTGACGCTACCATAATCATCAGCATGTCGTGTGGTTCGATTAGAGATGTTATTTGATATGGTTTCGATATCATTTCAGCAGCAGTAACTTCAAACATGGATACGCGGGTACACAGGTAATTTTACGCACCAGTGACTTCAGTCATGGGCAATTTACTAGTGCTATTTCGAAGAGCATCTTTGTCATTATTTGTTGGAGAATTTGGGCATCCAAAGATGAAGAAACTTTCAAAGGAAAATTAGTGACCGAAGCACGTCTAGTAATCTCCATACGCGTTTATTTTGATGGTGTACATGGAGCATTCACTTACAGCGGTAGGCTGGAAGCCTCTGGGATTATTCTACCAAGCTCAGTTGCGGATCCTTATGAAAAAAATACAACAAAATTACCGATGACAAGTCGATAAAATTCAACTGGAGTGTGCGATTTTTATCTGTAATATATTAATTTTTCATCAATAATTACAATTTTAATACCAATAACTAGATGTGACCCGAATTTAATGTTCAACAAATTTTAATGTAAAAATAATAGTTACTACTATTATTATCCATAAGATATACCTCGAAAAATCAAATGATGATATGAATTTTTCTCCCAGCTGCATTTCCCTAACACACCAAACCACCAGGAACGCAACTTTCACCAAAATCCCGGCCTTTCCCTCAGCCCAATCCTCTCTACCCCCAATCCAAATTTTTTTCCCTCCCCCATCCAATGATAACTGGTAGTGTTTCCGAGAGCTTTTCCATAGCATACACTGTTTTTGGTTTTTTTTATTGATTACTCATCTTTGACTTTGGCTTATCTACAAAAAAATCATAAAAAGCCTAAAAGTCATAAATTAGGTGGGAATAGCTTTTAAAAGGGCTTTTCTCGGTGGAAATTTTGAATTTAATTCGAAGTTCAAATATGACATAATTATCCTTGCCCATTCAAAAGTCCTTCTGCAAAAGTCCTTTTACAAAACCATAAGCTCTCGCAAACACAGTCTTAGTAACCTAACATTGTTGGTATAATACCTTAGGCAATGTGGTGTTCACATTTTTTTTCAAATTAAAGCTCATCGGTGCGGGTTTACGTGTTTAAATAAATGAACTTGAAAGGCTATTAAGGTTCGTACAATGACTACGATCCTAGCATTTACTAATAAAGCGTTAAATAGTAGCTAGTGTAAGAATTATTACAGGCACAAAATTAACTAGAGTTCAAGGTGGTTCTAAGGATGAAGCTGTGAAGTCTTTATCTGCAAGTTCCTCCAAAGAGGTAGGCAGAAAAGAATAAATATAATTGGAATTTCCATACCTAGCTCCCAATAAAGCCAATCTAGCAGTTAGTTTGTTTTCGCTCTTTGTGCATTTGCTGATCTTTATATTCCTGTGGGAGAGGATGATCTTGCGAATGTCTTCTACTTACCGTCTAACTCTCCATGCACTGGAGTTAGGATGCTCTTCCAATCTAACTCTCCATGCACTGGAGTTAGGATCCTTAATAAATTCAATGATTGCGCTACAGTTTATTTCTATCTGGATTTCCTGCGAACAATAAGGCAAGTGGGATTTAGGGTTTAGGGTTTGGGGGTG
>JAOYMZ010065519.1:0-12620 GCA_025802335.1 Pinguicula primuliflora
CGTTAGTGTAACAGGTGTAATAATACATGTAACAAAATGATAATGGACATAAGTCATGTGCCCAAAATCCCCAACAGTCTTGATCTCAACTGCGTCTGCATGTTTGATTTTGTCTTCAAAAAATCATGTAGATTCCTTGAAATCCAAATGTTCCACATGGTTGCTGTCTATATGCTGAACCACGCTTCAGCATCAATTTGGGAGGGGCAGAACTGCTCAAAGTGTTGTATAATGAGAACCCTCGGATAGCAAGGTTAGTATCTGAAGCCAATTGTAAATTCTCTCCCAGATTCCTATTGATTTATTGTGTTCTCTAAAGATGTGCTTACCAGTTTCTTCTCCTGCTTTGCATGTTTGGCATTCGACTGGCCTCATTGGTAGGAAAGATGATCTTTCTTTGCAGTACGTTCGTTTTTGTTGGTAGGCGATCTTGTAGAGCTTGCCATAGATGGATTGATATCCGTGATGGTAGATATGTATTTTATACTTGTTTAGTGAATTGACTAGTTCAGGATCCATTTCTGTGTTCTTCAACTGTCTGATGAACTAATAATTTCTTTTATAGTGTATGCTTGTTTCCATGCAACATTCTGGTGTTCTTGCATATGTATCTGTGATAATTGCATATTTAAGCATTGTAGATCATCCAACTCTAGGGGATTGAGTACTCTCTTCCAGTCTAGTGTCCATATTTAAATATGATCTTCCCAATTCCCATTAGTTGATACTGTTACGTGATACAAAAAACTGTTGAGTATTTTGTTGGGATCACGTATGGAAACATGTACTCGAGCTCGGGTATTGGAGTTTTGGTATTACAAACCAATTAAATTTTATCCATATTATTATATAAAGAAATGGTTCTGTTAACATCTTACCATACGTTAAATTAAACACTCAATTATAATTCTGGCTAATATTATCGCTCGCTGTCGAAATTGATTGTATCAATAGAGAACTCATACATAATAGATCAAAACCCCCATGCTCCGACAGTATTCCGGCGACTTCATCGTCGGAATTTTCTAAAACCATATTTAGAATTACTTAATCTAAGAGAAAAATGTGAAACAAAATTAAACGTAATAAAGTCGTCATAATACTATCACCAAAGCATTGGGATTTTAGTCTCTTGTATATGAGCTCTCTATCGATATAGTCAATTTTGACAACAAGCACTGCCAGTTGCCGAAATTATATATAAATGTTTAATTTGATATATAATAAGATGTAAACGTAAACTCCACCATTATATAAAAATTATTTTCTATTGTGTTTGGATATAACAAAAAATCGGATCCTCGTATAATGGACACTGTTCGAGAATTCGTCGCCTAGGCGGCCAATTCTGCCTGGCCGCCCCGAATCGGGATTGGGCGGTTAGGCTGGGCGGTGCCTCGACCGGGCGGCTGCCCAACCGCCAGATTATTAAAAAATAAAAAATAAAAAAAATTACGTCTTCCGACTGAGTGTCGCCTAGGCAGTCTAAGCGCTCTTAAATCCGAAAAGATTTTGGGGATCGTCTAACAAATTCTATCATCGATACCCAATTCCACCCGACTCCCACCAAGATTTGACCAAATGGCCCATTAGGGTAGGGTAGGGTAGGACAGGGGGTGGATTTCTTTATACAAAGTCCTTAAATTAATAATGCTGAATTTGTGTTTACTTTTTGAAATTCAAAGATTACTGGTATAAATTTGATTTTCATTTTTTCACGGCAATTTATTTTGGCTATTTATTTTTTAATTTCAGCAACTAGGCACTAGCCCTTATTTAAAGTTATCAAAACCTAAATCATAATTACAATTAAAGAAAAGGTCATCTGTACTTGTTGGGTCCCCAGCCATTTGTGGCAAATTAAAATTTCTAGTCTCAGTCAAAGGAAAAAAAAAAAACAATCTTTTGATCGAGTTTTATTGCAGAATTTATTATAGTTTTATCTGAAACAACTTGCCTTCTACAAATGAATTTTTTTTGGGCAAGTATCTACTAATGCAATTTGACCTCCTATTTAGAACCTATTAATTGCTCTTTTCCAGAAGTAGGTCGCTCAGCTCGTTTAGGCGCCGTCTAAGCGTTGGGCGATCGCCTTCCGTCCTGTTCGAATGCCGACTAAGTATCCGCTCATGGGTGACAAAGCGGGCGTCTAGGCCGCTTAGACACTAAGTAGACCCTGACCGCCCAGCGCTTTCTCGAACACTAATTGTATGAGGTTTTTCCTCCTCCAGACTGAGAGTTTCCATACTAAAATATTATCTTCCAGACCGAGACATCTAAGGAAAATGATAAGAGGAAGGAAAATATGAGAAGGAAAATAACAAGACAAGCAAATGCCAACAGATTATTGGATGACCATTAATTGTGGGGTCACTTCATAACCTATGGGCTGACAAGTGTGTTTCTGTGCTTTTCCTATCCAAATTTTCACTCCTTATATCATCTTCCGACATCCAACAACTCATATGCGAAACATCATAAATTAGACAGAGAGATCACGATTCTCACTTCAGCAAAACGTATGAGAAACAACATTAAATTGTGACCAATTTCATAGACGGCTAAATTGTGACCAATTTCATAGACGGCTAAATTGTGACTCGTTCTTCATCATCCTTAGTTCCGAAAAAGAGAGTTCTGATTTGTTTGGTGAATATTTTAAAGGGCATGAAAAGGTTTGTTGTAAGATATGAAATTTTTAAACTTTAATGAATAATTTAAATTGAGAACTTGTCGGTTGGGTGAGAATTGGGCCGAATAATGAATTGACTCTTGGCCCAATTCAGTTATCCCATTACATAGTGGCCCATGGCCTATTTTCTTAATTCTTCCAAATTACGAATTAGGGATTGAAGGCGGGACATCTTTTCTGCCTCCCGCAGGGTATCACGTCGAAGGAGAAAAGGGAAGTGAAAGGAGACTGCTTGGTGACGCGCGAGGGGAAGAGATTGAGGTAGGGAATTCTTGTCTTTGTGTAGGGGACTTCAAGGGTGACCATAAATCCCAAAGTCTGATTTTTAGGTTGGGGAAAACTTGTAGAGAATTTATGTAGAGGTGCGGGATTAGGGTTTGGGTGGTTAGGGAGTCAGTTTGGGTTAAGGGAAGGGTGTTATGTGTGTTAATTGCTCCCACCCCTTGCGTGTTTTGATCTTTACCTAGCTAAATACGTGCGTGTGTGAATGTTTGATTTGCTGTCTCACGTTATGTGTTGGATGTCGTATTGCTGTTATTATAAAATTTGTATATGAGTATGTGCGAAACTTCTGACCGGTTTGGCTAAGCTCAGCAGAGGTGTTCCTGCTTTGCTGGTGTGTGGAAGTGATGTTGTGTTGTGGAACGGCTGAGGCCGGTGTGGTGGAACGGCTGAGGCCGGTGTGGTGGAACGGCTGAGGCCGGTGTGGTGGAATAGCGCCCGCGGGCGTGAGGGCCTTTGTGGCCCTGGACATAAATCTGCCTTTGTGGCGGATGAAGGAGTGGGATGCCTTTATGGCGGATGAAGGAGTGGGATGCCTTTGTGGCGCCGCAATCAGAGCACCATAGATGGCTTTGTGCTGCTGGTGTAACCGTTGCAGTAGGGCAGACGGAATTTGAGCTGCCAAGAACACCCTTGTCGGTTTTGTCAATTTTTAAACTACTTCATGTTTTTATTTACTGGTTGATTATTGTTTGGGTTGTAAAGCTATTTTTCCTTCCTTAAAATATGGGAACTCTTGTAGGTTGGGGTTTTGCTTTGTGGAAAGGTACGCTCTGCACGTTTATGACTTGTGTGTCTACTTGTGAGATGTTTTGATATTGTTAAGTATTGGTTTGCTGATAGTGTGTGCAGAAGGTTGATCATGCAGAATACACTATTGTTATGATAGGAATCGTGGATGTTTTGAACAATTGACTAAGTTATTAGTTATTCCCTGGTAATTGAGAGGACGTGTTGGACATATACTAAATGAATTTCCAATGTATTATGGAAAATTATATTGTCTTAGCTACAATAAAATGGGCTCGGGTATAACCCAGGTTATACTGCCCTAACGAACCCCGTATATTTATATATCGAAAAATGGGTTCGTTACATTTGTTTACTGAAAGAAGATGAACAAAACCTCAAGACATGAAACTCAAGAGGATCTGAAAGAATAGACAAGTAACATTAGAAAGAATGCTCTTGCATCCTGCTGATGAAGTGATGACCATAATGTGGATCGACTAACACAATACAGGCAAACTGATGCCTTTTTTTTACAAGGTTTCTCCGAAAGAAATAACAATAGACTTTGATGAGTTCATGAACAAATCTAATTCCACGGAGTAGTGCTATAAGGCACCCCTCATGGCACCCCACTCATATTATGAGTGAACGCACACATATGTTAGTGTGTGTATATATGGGACCCAATATCATGATATGAGTGAAATGTCTTGGGGTGTCATTGGGGGAGTGTCTTATAATTGTACTCGATTCTCCACGTATGTCAACTTCCATTCCAAATCTGATTAAAACCCAAAGCTATCAGAAATATAACCAAAGCAAGTCATAGGAGTCAGATAAAACCAAAATGAAACATACATACATTGGATTACAAAAACACCCTTCTTCACGGTTACAAAAATGGAAGGAGACAGATAGAACAACATCAAACATCTTCAGATAGTTTTTGCTCTCATCCTTAAACATGCGAAACAACTTCAAATGCCAGAAACCATGGGATTATCATCCTCATCACAAACTATTGTTGGACACTTCCTTTTATCATATCCTGACAATCCACAGACTGTGCAAGACCTGCGTTTCTTCATGGCCTTCTCCAATCCGTTCTTATACCTTTTACGAGGACCCTTTACCGTGACTTGGAGTGGCTCTTTCAACTGAGAAACTCCACTAGATTGGGTAGCCCTTCCACTGTCAGGTGATGTTGGGATAAGAAGCAACTGTCTTTCAATTAGAGTAAATCCTTCTTGAACAACTTTGGTTCTCAGGCCAATGTCAACTGACCTTGAAGCATGTTGGAGCAAACCATGTCGCTTTGTTAACAGAGAAGATCCACCTACAACAGAACCACATAAATCAGGGTCGATTTGTCCCACGATCGGCGACTGCATCCATCTATCCAATTTGAATTGATCAGGCAACTCAAAAATATTTTTTAAATAAATATGTCAACACATGCCTTCAAGGTACATCGTCACATTCAAACATGTTACAACTGCATTTGATATTATCTGATGACTTTTCAACCTCAATATATCGTAGTCTTCCCTCAAGCTCCTCAATCCTTGTCACACTATACCATAAATAATTATCATCTTCAGTTGTTTCTTAAACCATATAGCGAAGACGCTCAAAAACCTCATCTTGGAATTTGAAGAATATTGTCCGTGTATACATACCCCTCATACTCATCTCAATACAAAGTGGTGTCTTCAACTTTGGTTTTTCATACAAATCTACTCGATTCAACTTTCTTTCATTCTCTTGTAGGTATGAACATGCCCTAGCAAACCTTGTAATAAAATCCCAAAGAGAAATTTCGCGGGATACATACCTTTTGAAGAAAGAATGTGCACTTTTGGCACTTTGACTACTAGTCATATTGGTTGAAAAAATGTTCCTAAAGTAAGCAGGAATCCATTGAGCACAAATCTTGTACATACCTTCCAACCATTTATTGTCAGACAGTCCACTCTTTTCTACCACATCCCACCATCGTTCTTCAAATTCTTCAGGGCTCTCCGAGTTCCATATGCAATTTTTCACCTTTCTAGATGACTCTTTGTATGCCAAATGCAATATCTGCAACTTCATGAGTATATGCCAAATGCAATATCTGCAAGTCAATTAGATTGTTAGCATCCATTTAAAAAAATACATTTTCATATGCAAGTCAATATCTGCAACTTCATGATTTACCAGTGGCATGTAGTAGATAGCACAATAGCAAAAGTTTTGGTAATCGTTGCATCTTGATTAGTGATAATCATTGTCGGTTGCCCTGATAGCATCACTGCCAACCATTCCGTGAAAAGCCACTCGAAAGATTCACTCTTCTCATCACTAAAGAAGGCACAATCAAATATTATGGTTTGTCGTGGTGATTAACCCCCAAAATTGGAGTGAAGATCATAGAGTATCTATTCATGTTGAATGTTGTATCAAACACAACTACATCACAAAAATACTCGTATGACTGCCTCCAAGCCGCGGTCGGCCAAAAACAATGAACCATCATACCATTTTCATCTTCCTTTAAAGCAAAGCGGATTTGCTTCAACCTCATCGTGAAAGTATTCTATCAACATCTTGATATCCTATCCAACATACATATTCCTACTATCTCTTCGTGAATTATAAAGATTTTGAGGCATGAATCATATATTTTGCAAACCACCAGCTTCTACCTCTAAAACACTCATTTATTGGTAAGTCGGGACGTTAGCAACTTGAAGCTGATCTGTTTAACTTTTTTGCACCTTCGTTACCTTGCGATGAGATTGCAACATATGAGCCTTCCTTGGTGTCTCAAGTGAATGGCTATGGGCAGCATTAAATAGTGTAATCGGAAAATTACCAATCTAGCACCACAATTCTCTCTTGTTATCCCCGACGACCCATGGGTTCAGGTTGCTATCTTGGTTTATTAAGAAGTGCATTGTATTACTCTGAGTCGTGAATCAGTCAATTAACTGTTTCCATTTGATAGAAACAATTGATTCTCTCTATACAAACACTTTCCCAATACCCATAATTTATGAATCTGCAAGTAAAATCCCTATAACTTAATCTATGTATCAGAATAAATCGTTTTTTACTAACCCAGGAAGAAATCATCAAAGACTGATACTAACCGGATGAAATCATCAAATGTTGTATACTGACCAGAGGAAATCAACAAAATCTATAAGGTTGTATACTAACTAGGAAGAAATCATAATAAATCCACATAATAAATCTTGTATACCTGTTAGATACAGATTCGTAGCCGGTGTCGCCCGGGGTTGAGGGAAGAAAAGTCGCCTTTGCCGAGAGCTGCGCGTGAGATTCTTTTTTTTTTATTCGGAAGGCGTGAGATTCTTTATCGTAAGAAAAGTTGAGTTTGAGGTTTTTTTTTTTTTTTTGTAACTAAGAAGTTTTATTGCTATATTTATATATGTGCAAGTACAACACCAATTCAAGCTCATAATCAAACTATACTATTGTATACAATGTAATGAGCTTCTACACTATATACCAAATCCAATGTGAAGGCCCAGCTTCTGTTTGGCCCGTAAGAGGAGCCAGGATCGAAGCTTTAGTTTCTCAATTGCATCCTTCGCCTGTACAATCTTTTGTATGAAAATCGTAGCATTCCGAATTCTCCAAATTTCCCAACATGCAAGCTGCCATATTAGTGGCCAAATTGCCGTAGTGACATGGGGAAGGCAGAAGTATGAGGGAGATGTATCAATTGCTCGAAGGTCAGAATGTCGGTTGGCTGTATATCCAACCATTGCATAATTTCCAGAATTTGCTTACTTTAGGGCAAAGGAGGAATAAGTGATCAATGCTATCGTGTTCCAATTGGCAATCGGACATTGAAGATTGACAGAATTCATGTCCCGCCGGATCAAGTTGTCCGTAGTTGGAAGTCGATTATGAAGCAACTTCCAAGAAAAGCTAGAAATCTTTGCAGGTACCATATTATCCCACGCATGATTTTAGATCAGTACCTTCCCATTCATCTTCCATGGTCATCTCGTACATATCAGCAGTGGGATATTTTTCAAGGCTTTGATTCTTCCATTGCCATCTATCCTCCTCAGTTTCGAAATTCGGAGCAGTGTTGAGGAGAAACAAGAGGCTATTATTGAAAGATTAAAGACACGAAATTTACGTGATTCGGTAATGCCTACGTCCATGGGAAAGACTGTTCTTTTCTTTTTGTTTTCTCTCTTGAATTCTCTTTGAGTTACATTACAATATATATACATTTTCTCAACAATGTAACAACCCTGGGATTTTGGTAAATCAAATTCCGGGAATTATGGGAGAGATTTGTAATTATCATAAATCTCTCCTTTCCTTATCTATTCTTTCCAACACTCCCCCTCAAGTTGAGTGGTGGAAGGTCCAACATCCAACTTACCTACTGCTTCATGGAATCGCCGCCCTGCAACTGCCTTTGTGAGTACATCTGCCAGCTGGTCTTCAGACTGTACAAATGGGAGTGATATGATGCCACCTTCTAACTTCTCCTTGATGAAATGTCTGTCAATCTCAATATGCTTTGCCATGTCATGTTGTACAGGATTCTCAAAAATGTGAACTGCAGCTTTATTGTCACAATAAAGGGGACATGGCTCCTCTTGAGAGAATCCCAACTCTAACAACAACTTCTTAATCCATAAGACCTCAGTTAGTCCTCTTGCAATATCTCGAAACTCTGCCTCTGCACTCAAAAGGGCCACTACTTTTTGCTTCTTACTTTTCCAAGTCACAAGATTTCCTCCAACGAATGTGAAGTATCCAGATGTGGATTTTCGATCCACCGGATTTCCTGCCCAATCAGCATCAGTGTACGCCTCCATTTTCACATGTCCATTCTTCCTGTAAATGACCTCTGTATCTGTGGTACCTTTCAGATATCGAACAATCCGAACAGCTGCTTCCCAATGTTCCTTTTGTGGATAATGCATTAACTGACTCACAATCCCAACAGCATATGCAATATCCGGTCTTGTGTGGGATAGGTGAATTAATTTATCCACAAGGTGCTGGTATCTTTGCCTATCCACACTCTCGGCCTCCCCTCGGATTCGTAGGCCATGATTCTGCAACATTGGTGAATTCGCGGGTTTGCACTCCAATAGTCCTGTTTCTGCTAATAAGCCAAGAATGTACTTTTGCTGAGATATGAAGATATCGCCCTTTGATCTCAACACTTATATTCCCAAAAAATACTTCAAGTTTCCCAAGTCTTTCATCTCAAAATCTTTAAATAGATTTCTTCTCAACGCGTCGATCTCCTCCTTGCCATCTCTGGTAATCACCATATCATCGATATAGATAATCAAGCAAGTAATGCCTTTTGCTCTGTCTCTTTAGGAACTGGGTATGGTTCGAGTTACTCTGATGGTATCCATATCGTCTCATCGCCACTGTAAATCGGCCAAACCATGCTCTAATCTCTCCTGATCGAAAATGTCGAGAAAAACCAGGTAGACTCTCCATATATACTTCCTCCTCCAAATCTCCATGTAGAAACGCATTCTTCATATCAAACTGATGCAGGGGCCAATCCTTGTTTGCTGCAATCGAAAATAGAATACGAATGATGTCAATCTTAGAAACAGGTGAGAAGGTTTCAGAATAGTCTACCGCATAGGTCTGGGTGTATCCCTTCGCTACAAGTCATGCTTTGAACTTATCTACTAAATCATCAGCCTTTCTTTTGATAGTGTAGACCCATCTACATCCAACGGGTTATTTTTCCCCTGGTAATGCACACTTTTCCCATGTTTTATTCTTCTCCAATGCTTTCATCTCGACCTCCATTGCCCTCTTCCATTCCAGACTTTTGAGGGTATCTTCTACATTCCTTGGGATCTCCTCAGTATATAAAGCCATAGTGAAAGCTTTAGCAGAATCAGTCATCCTCCCCCTGAACATATTAGCCACTAGATACCTTTAAAGACTTGGCACATGATCAGCAACATACCATCTTGGGGCTACACCCCCGAGTAGTATGATCAGGAAGAACTCGTGTATGAACCTCAAAAGAATCACCAGAACCATCAGTATTAAGAGAATCATCAAACTCATGTAACAGAGAACGTACCTGAATATCCAGGGAAGGATGATCTGACACCACAGGGCCTCCAGACTGTACCACCGGGGACGAAATTGCTGTGGGTAGGGGAGGACTCTGTGGCGGTGGTTCCGAGGGCATGGTTGGCTCTTTCTGATGTTCCGGAAAGATAGATGACCTACTTATCCAATCTAGTGGGTCACATAGTCTCTCCCCCTGACCGCTAAATTGAGAAAGCTTATTGAAATAGAATTCAGTCTCAACAAAGTCACAATGGATGGTTGTATACACCTTTTGTGACACAGGAACATAACATCGATAACTCTTTTGGTTTATCCCGTAGCCCACAAATATGCATTTTACAGAACACAGATCAAACTTAGATCGATGTATTTTTGGGACATGAACAAAGACTGAACACCCGAATACCCTGGGACGCATAGTCAGATAAGCTGGAACACAAATATGAGTAGATAACACATTAAGAGGAGTTTTAAATTTCAAGACACGAGTAGGGAGACAGTTAGCAAGATACGTCGCCGTAGATACGGTTTCAGGCCAAAAATTTGAGGGAACACTAGATTCAAGCATCAAAGCACATGCCATTTTTAATAAAAACGATTTTTTCTCTCAGCCACCCCATTTTGTTCAGGAGTATAAGGAAAAGTAGTTTGATGTATAAGACCCTTCTCACGACAAAAGTTGGACATAGTTGAATTCATAAACTCCCCTCCATTGTCAAATCTAAGAATTTTAATAGCATACTCAAATTGCGTCAATATCATCTGATAAAACTCAATAAATTTAGCAACCACGTCACCCTTATGCTTAAAAAATATATCCAGCACATCCTAGTGCAATCATCAATAAACATACCAAATATTGTAATCCATTTCCCCGATAACCGGGACATGTCCCCAGACATCCGAATGAACAATAGTAAAAGGTTTTTTAGAATGAGATAAACTAGACACGAATGAGGCTCGATGAGATTTAGCACGAGAGCAGGAATCACATGTAATAGGAAAACCAGACAAATGAGGAAACAGTTTCTTTAAGTAACTATCAGAAGGATGACCTAAGCGTTGGTGCCACAACCAACTTTTCTGGGATTTTGGACTTCTAGTTGATAGAACTTTGGGTGGATTGACTTCATCGACGTAGTACAGTCCCGCCTATTCAGTGCCACGACCAATAATCTCCTTCGTTCGGATATCCTGCAGTATACAAAAAGATGGATACATAATTACTGTGCAGTTCAACTCTTTAGTCACATGACTGATAGATAATAACTTATGAGACAAAAGATGGTACTAGCAAACAGTTAGACAACTTAAGGGTAGGAGTTATCTCAATCCTTCCAGCTCCCTGGACAAGTAATAATTCACCATTTGTTGTTTGAATGTTTGTCTTCCGAGATCCCTGTCTAGAACGCAAGTCAGTAGCATCAAATGTTATTGTATCCGTTGCACCACAATCAAAAATCCACCTTATATTCTTCTCAGTCTTCATACTTGCACACGAATTCACATTCCCAATATCAGATTCATCAAAATTACCAAAACACCCTTCCGAAAAGAATTTGGCAGAATTATAATGAATATATGTTTTATGAAAGAATCTCTTACCCCCACTCCTCATTTCCTCTTGTTTCTGTAGGTCGCCTCCTTCATATCAATGCTGTCGGTCAGACACTCCATCTCCTTCGTCCCCTCAATACTAACGAAAATCTCCTCCAGCCGAGCTTCTGTGGTGAGACGCGGGTCCTCGCCCTCCGATTCCCATTGCTGTGAAGCCGGCATCATCCTCATCTGCCTCAATTCCATCTGTAATAGCTGCGGTCCCTCGATTCTATGAATTGGGGTTTCGCTTGTTCGTCGGAAATCCAATTATGTGGTAGCATTCTCGTTTCAGGTGGCCTATTCCTTCGCAATAGTAGCAGCATTTGGGTTGAAATGATGATTGCGGAGTAAATTTGCCTCTGTCTAATCTCCGGCCACCTTGGAATCGTCCTCCCATCTCTGCCCAGCGGAACAGCGGTCATCCCAGGTAAGCTGATTCTTGTCCTCCGGGTCAGGTTCCACCCGCCCCGCTATAATTTACTCTGCCTGTCTGAGTATTTGGGCCTGACCCGTGCAACACTGTTTCAAGGTGGGTTACGGTTATTGGGCTTGCTTCTAAATTTTGTTTTGGGCCTGATGATGACTCGGGTGCTGTGGTTTGGGCCTGTTTAATAGACAGGCCGGAGCCCAGGCCCTCGTTCTGATGGTCCATTCCTGCATTATCACTTGCCGGGCCAAGAATTTCCCGACTGGCGGCCTCGCGGCGGAGCGTCGCGTACGCCTCATCTACGTCCGGCAACGGACGTTCCTTCAAGATATCCCGAATGATGGGATCAAAAATCTTATTGAGTCTGGACAGAAACACGAACAAGCGATATTCGGATTGCAATTCGTTGTATTTCACTATATTTTCCTCGTGCTTCATCGGATTTGGAAGGCGACGATCAATTTCCATCCATAAACTGTTCGACATACTGTAATACTCCTCAATACTTGTCTAATTCTGAGTCAGACGTCCAGCCTTCATCTTCAGGTCGAAGATGTGTAAGCTATCTTCACCAGCCATGAATGTTTTTTTCAATGTCTTCCATAGTGTTGCTAATGTTGGAAAATACATATACTGTCGCACAATACTCTTGCCTATGTTGTTGGTAAGCCACGAAAAAACCTGCAATTCCTTCTTCCTCCATGAATGGTAATTTGGGTCATCCTCTGCTGGTGGTTTTGGTTCGCCAGAGATGAATTCATACCTCCCTTGTCTGCCTATTGCTACCTCCAT
>JAOYMZ010065530.1:0-12620 GCA_025802335.1 Pinguicula primuliflora
GATTTTCATCTACAATGTATAAGCTTTCCAATGGTACGACCAATTTCGAAAACGGATGGTGCTTCGAAAAGTTGAGTACGGACAGGGCACGTAAGGACTGAGCATACGAAAGTTACCCCATATATATATAGGGGAAAGGATCCCATATACATGTAAAAAATACATAAAATCTGGACAGTGCATCTTATTTGATCTAATGATTGCGATTAAAATTGATATTGAAAAATATGGCCTAGTCACGTGACTTTGTTTTCCTTTCCAACGGTGAGTCCTATCCTATCTTCCTCTGCCGTCAATTCTCTCACACCCTCCTCCAGTCCTCCTCAATTTTCCTCCACTGTCTCCTCCTCCGCCATCTCCTCTGCCGCCGCTGCCAGACACTTCACCGGCCCGGTGTGCCCGTTAGCACCGATACGCACGAGTGTGCCCATCAGCACCGACATGCACGAGTGTGCCCCACCACCTTCGTCCTCCCTCCGCCACACTCAGGTGCTCATATCTATTGTCGGCATCCCAGAAGATAACCAGTCCGTCTGACATCCCGTCGTACAGCACCCCACTGTCGGACGGCCTCACCACCAGCGATGTCACCGCGCCGTCATATATGCCGTCTCCTCCCGCCGCTGTTGCCCCAAGCTTCGAACATCATCGCTGTCGGCAGAATACTCTACATCGTCTTCTGATTCATTCCGTCTGACGGTGGGTCTCGACCTCTACTGGAGAAGAAAAATGAAATAGGAAGAAAATGATAAGATAGAAGAAACTCAACCTTATTTTTTTGAACCAATTCACATGCGTTTTAAATTTCATTATTTATAACTGTCCAGATTTTATGTATTTTTACATGTATAACAATATGAGAGGGATCCTTCCCCTATATATATAAGTAAAATTTTACAAATGTACACTTTTTTCAGTCCAAATCACAAAACGTGGACATACAATAGGTCCTACCCAAAAAACGCAACAATTCCAATTTGCTCGCAAAAGACCGATTTCGACGTTGTGAATTCATCTTCATAGTTCGATCCGAATATAGATTGGCAATTGCAGCCAAATTTTGATCGACGCGAAGATGACATTCTTCTTCTTCGTGTGTTGCTTGTACTAGAACCATAAGCTGAATTTTATGATTTTTATTGTTTCTTCAATTTTTTGTTTTTCACCACTGAACTAATGATGATTCATTCTCTTCCAGATTTCGAAAATTGTAGTAGCCCACACTGCAAACCAGATGCTAGTACGAATTCCCTGATGCTTGAGGTTGATGAAGTTGCCATGCGCCGACCCTGTTTGTTGTGTATATGGTAACTCTAACCATCCCAGAATGTGCTTCCTTATTTCTCTGGATTCCAGACATTCAAAGAATACATGATTGCATGTATCAATCTGTTGCTGCATATTACACATGTCACATTCTGCCAATTGATCATCTGCTAGAATATTTTTTATTCTAAGATTCTGCTTTGTTGGTAATTTGTCTTGGTGCATGCGCCAAATGTGGATTGAGCTTTGAGTGGAATGATGTTACTCCAAACATTTTCAAATCCTGTCTAATTGCTGCATCGAATATTTCAGTCTTCTGATTTTGAAGCATTTGATAGTTGTCTTTGACTGCATATTTGATTTTGTTGTTTCCTTTGCATCTCCATGTATCCACTATATGTTCCTGCAATGTAGTGTTAGATAGTATGATGATTAAGTCATTGAGATTATTTTCTTCTAGAGTGTCTAGTGGCCTTTTCCACTCTCACACATAAGACCATGGGCCATTTCCCCAAGACACCATATTGAGCTATGGTGTAGGTATTTATTTTTAACTTTCTGTAAAGTCTTAGGTATCATTTTGCTATGCTTGTGGCTCCAGTCCAGATGTCTGTCCAGGATAGGATTAAACTCCCATTACCTATCTTCTGGTCCCATTGTTGTGAAAACATGTCTTCTGCGAGTATGATTGGCAAATCCTTCCACCAAATTGAGTGATGCTTTGTTCTTCTTCTATTCCTTGTGTGTCGTTGTTGGTTGGCTAGCTAGTTTCTTAGTTCTGTGATCAGGGCGACCTGTAGTTTTCCATTCCTTCCATATCTCGAGCGTAAAATGCCAATCCATAGTTTATCTTCCTGTAGCAAAATTCATCCTCCTCACTTCCCGAGTAAGGCTTTGTTAAACTTGCTCATATTTCTAATTCCCAAACCCCCCAATCTTTTGGAACACGGATTTTATCCCAAGAAACCTAGTGTATCTTTTTATTCCAGTTGATTCACCCCAAATGAACTTTCTAAGCAATTTTTCTAAAAGGTTCAAAACAGTCTTAGGGGCCCCTTAGGTAGTAATGATAGTAGCATGGAAGAGCAGCAAGAACCGAGTTAATTAGGACTACTCTACCTCCTATTAGCCACTGTTACAGAGAGCTCAATCAAGTGGCCGATGCTCTAGACAAAAAAGGAAGTCAGCAGGCCCAAAGAATCTCATCATCTTGGATAAGTTGCCTAAAGAAATCTGTCCCTTTCTGCAGAAAGATAACCAACAGACATACACCAGACGGGCCAAGAGACAAACTAACTGATATGTGCTTCATCTTTATGGACATGTTTGTTTTAGCTTTTCTACTATAGGTTGTCAGAGGAGATATATGATGTCATACTATTTTCTCTTGTCAGAGGTTTGCCGATGAGGTTCTAAACAGGTGAGTATATATCATCTTAACTAATTTCGATTGAATGGTATGAAGGTGACCATTTAGGTGCCTTTGCACCATTATTCTACATCAATAAAATCTTAATTTTGTAAAAACAAGAGTTTTGGCCATGACAAAATAAAAACAATATGGATAAAATAATATTTTTCAATCAATTTTTTTCGGCAGAGACTCATCTTCCGCTAGTATAATACAAAGGGGCCCAATTTGCATTTTTATGAAAATGATAAAAAAAAATTTGATAAGTATGAAAATGATAAATTGTATTTTTGAAATCAAATTGAATAGAGGGTAAATTAAATTTATTCTAGAAGATTCATAAAATTCAGCACTTAAATTTTCGGCTAGTGCCATGAGTTCTAATTAACGCTTGAAGCCTAACCATTCCATCCTTGGAAAATCGATAATCCGATTCTGATTACACCTAGAGGTTGCTTCAACATCTTCACTAAGATAAAGACTTATGACTCCATCCCCCATACTAAAGCCTTGAGTTTTTTCAATGTTGTCGTGGTAATGTGGTTTCGTCCGCATCTGCATGCAATTTTCTCCGTTGTTACCAATCACAATTTTCTCCATCTCCCTAACTCAACTACAACCAACAAGCATTGTAATAAGGAAAATATTATTTGTACACACTTTTTGACACTATTGGTTGACATTGTGATGTGGCAACAATCACAATCACAACCACAATTAAAAGAAAATAAATAATATAACATATGGTTGTGATGGTTGCCACATCACAATGTCAATGAATGGTGTCAATAAAGTGTGTACAAGTAGCATTGCTCTTGTAATAAATCCATTTTCAGCTAGTGAATATAACCTTGGATTCGTTAGTGCGGTACGGCTTTCGAGCCCTACCTGAGCCCATACATTTCAAAATATTTCTAAACGACCTAATCTTAAAGATTCCAAACATACATAAAGGGTTCAAGACAAGGTTCAACCCCATCCCACGTTCGAACTTCAGATACATCCTTCGATAAAATATAATCCAAATGCACCAAGGAAGTCCATATATCTTCCTAACACAGATAAAGCTAGTGCATTACAACTTTTAATGTTTTAACAATAACGAGTAGCCTTTTCAAAACCTGCAAAATGTCCCGCTTCTCCCTCTGGTTCCCTTCAACCGTCGTGCTCACGGCGAGTATCAGCCTCTGCACACAATAAATCTAGGACAGGCAGTGAGCTTCCAAAGGAAGCCCAGTAGATAATCTATGCAGCATGTTGCCCCATAATCCTCGGAGACGCTTACAATGTACATAACCATTTATCACATACAACATAAAGAGATAAAGCTCCACTCGACCTGCAGAACAACACATCCACCACAACCAATGAAGGATCCATTTTAAATGACGTCCACACAATTTTCTAGCAATTATACATACGGTTAATATGATGAAGGATCATTTAAAACAAGCGATTTATAAGTCTCCGAGTAGCTGGAGGTTTGAAAAATCCATTCTTTCTTTCTTGAAAGGAGGCAGATGAATAATAAATCATAAACAGATGCAAGTAAATGAAAGCTGTTTGGGGTTTTGAGGGAATATAAGCAGCAAGGTGAAAGATTGCTTAAATGCAGAATTTTAAAATCTGTTTCATGAACTTAACTATCCATACTTCATAAGAACAGGGCATAACACATACAATTTTCATACAATTTCCTTTCGATCGCCCGCTAAACATACCATGAACATATAAGAACACCAAGCCTACACACGCAAGCATTCGACATTACACACACGACTCCAACACACAAAGACGCCACACCCCCGCCCTTTCTTCTGCCTCTACACCGGCAGCGGCAAGGTAGCGACGGCATACAGGGCCAGGGATCGTCCTCAATAGTTTTGGCCCTTTCTCAGTCTCTGTTCCGGCCTCGACAAGGAGACAGACAATCGAAGGGGCCAAAGGAGCTCCCAGATCCGCCGCAGCGCATCCCATCTCCCCTGCTCACATCTTCATTTCTCCCACCACAGGACCACAGTCTCGGGTTCTATCTAGGACTCATCCAACACCTCATACGAACCATACTCGGTTTTTAATACACACGAAATCACAAGCCATGAGACGAGCAACTTAAAGCATAGCACAAGTTCGATTGTAATACCCACAACCACCCTTGCACATTTCACACAAATCGTACACTCCAAAAGTAAGAACAATAGGGTAGAACTCACAATCATAAAACATGCTTCTCCTAACATGCGGGGTCAAGAACTGTGAGCCCCTGCTCCAGTCTAGTACCACTGTTCGCCTTCCTCGACCGTGAGCCACATACGCTCAGATCTGGAGGGATGAATCGAGCACGTTACCCATACCCACCCCGCAACATGATACAAGGTTACCTACCTTCGAGATCCCTTATTCTCCCGTTGGAATCCGATTGCCGTAGCCCTCCACCATCGCTTCCTCTCTTCTGACGACAGCGGTAAACCCTAGTGCAAAGAAATATGAGCGTGCTCCCTTCGTTCAACCCATCAGCTCATGTATCAACAGGTGCGGATGAAAGGAAATATGGGCCGAAATTATTTCCTTTCATTGGCCGGCCTCCTCGGCCCATTTCTCACACCTCCGGCCCGTTATATTAAATCTGGGCTAAATTGAATTTGATGTCAATTTTTGCGTACCTTACAAGCATAGCCTATCTAATCTGTATATATACAGTACACACATGCGGCCATAGTATCTGCATGCATACACCAGACTGAGGGATCCCTATTCTTGAAAGGAGAAATTCTGTTCCTTCCAATGGCGACAGCATTCGAGCCATTCCCAACCATCGCGAAATGCTCGTCCACTGGACACGAGAAGGACACGATTGTGGCGGACATGGACAAAACATTGCTGAGGGGACGAAGCTCATTCCCTTATTTTGCACTGGTTGCATATGACGTAGGAGGGGTGCTAAGGTTGTTTCTATTGCTTCTACTGTCTCCCATCGCTGCATAGTTGTATTACATCATCTCAGAATCCGCTGGGATCCAGGTAAGTGGTGGACACTGGATCTATAAAGGATGGAGGGGGCGCTAGCCCCCATCAACATATTTGTTTTTCCTAAAAAAACGTTGCTCATAGTGACCAGCACGATGTATATGATCGAGAATATATATTGCACGGATTTAAGAGATAAATAATAAAATGTGGTGCTAGAATCAACTTATATATTTATAACATAAATAGGAACAAAGTGCACTGATTCATCCATCTTTTTAACACCACTTTTGAATTCCATAGGTCCTCATCTTCGCGTCATTCATCGGTGCGAGGGTGGAGGACATTGAGTCGGCGACGCGTGCAGTCCTACCGAAGTTCTACTCTTCCGATGTGCACCCGGAGTCGTGGTAAGTCTTCTCATCGTGTGGCAGACGATGCGTGCTGACCGCGAATCCGAGGATTATGGTTGCAGCATTTTCAAAGGATTTCTTGGGAGCACATGTGGTATTGGGAACAAAGGTCGGTATTGGAATGTTGTCCCATACCGATTAGAGAACCAATTATGAACTAACTTAAATAGGAATGTGGTGGTACTATCTATAACCTTGGGTTCAAGGTTTTAATGAAAGTACCCTACATCCACCTATTTAAGTTCGTCCACACACGCGTTAGGTTCGATACTGAAGGAATGTCAGACATCCCGGATATTCTTAAATGGCAAACTTGACATTGGATCAAGGCACACAAGATACATTCACAGGCTTACACATTCTCTGATTGGATGAGAACTCCGGAAAGCATATTTGGTCCATCACTACGTATATAGTGATGTACCTTTAGTTAGTTAGCTCGTGTACATACACATCTGCAAGAACTTGATTTTGAGATTGAAATAAAATCCTTCACTTACCATAAAAAACATTACTCACGTATACTCATGTACCAACCAATCACTTTCGGTTCAAACACAATTCGAGGTATAAAGTGAAAGAAAAGTGATAGTCTGCAATGAAACGTGAGAGGCTTTCTCTTCTTGATCTGTTCATAATTCTGTACATGACTATATAGACTAGTTTCTAAGAGTCTTAGATGGTATGTATTCTTTACCATGTTTATCTACAATCTTTCCATTCTTATCTATTTTACAATTGTGTATCATTGACTAAATCTCCTTGATTGAGATTCCTTGATTCCCTCCTTGATTTCATTGTTTTCCTTAACACCACCCCTCAAGCTGGCGGGTAGAAACCGAACTGTTAGCTTGTCTCGCAGATCCAAAAATTGAGAAATGCCCAATCTTTTAGTAAAGATGTCTGGAACATGGTCCTTAGTAGGGATGTATTGGAGCTGAATGTCCTTGTTCTGCACCTTTTCACGAACAAAATGATAGTCAACTTCGATATGCTTAGTTCGAGCATGAAATATTGGGTTCGACGCTAGGGACATGACACCCAAGTTGTCACACCAGATCATAGGAGTGTGAGAAAGAACTATGTGGAGATCTTTCCGCATCATTTGAGTCCAGTACAGATCAGCTATCATATGAGCTAAGAACCGATACTCAGCTTCGGTACTCGATCGAGCTACCATATTCTGCTTTTTTGCTGTCCAAGACATCAGATTGGATCCCAAGAAGATACCAAAATCGGAAGTAGACCGACGATCTTATCTATCCCCTGCCCAATCAGCATCATAAAATGCCTCAAGTGTACGCGATTTGGTGAAGAAAAGGCCATGAATGATGGACCCCTTGAGATAGCGAAGGATGCGCTTGACTGCTTGTCAGTGACATGAAAGAGGCTGTTGGAGATATTGATATAATTGATTAATTTGAACGGAAATCTCTGGTCGAGTGAGAGTGCAGTATTGAAGAGCTCCTACGGTACTTTGATAGAGAGTTATCTCTGTTGATGAGAGAGGGTCCCCTATTAAGTCCATGGCTCGAGTGTTAGTAGACGAGGGCGATCTCATAGGCTTTGCTCCTATCATCTTGGTTTTCTCTAACAACTCATATATGTACTTACTCTGCCGGATATAAAGCCGTGTGGTGTCTCTAGTCACATGCATCCCCAAGAAATAGTTGAGGTCTCCCATATCACGAAGCTTAAACTGAGCTTGAAGGTATCTGACTAACTCATCGATCAGGTGCTGGTGGGTATCGATAATCAGGATATCATCAACGTACACAAGAACATAGACATGGACCTCAGACTAATGATATGTGAATAAGGACGTATCCAGCTGGGAGCACTAAAATCCATACGAGAGGAGACTGTTGGATAATTGGACATACCAAGCCCGAGGAGCCTGTCGAAGACCACAAAGAGCCTTATGCAAGCGACAAACATAATCAGAATAAGCTGCTGAGACGAAACCTACCGATTGCTCCATATACACCTCCTCCATAAGAACACTGTTCAAAAAGGTATTGGAGACATCGAGCTGGCAAATAGACCAACTGAACTGTACTGACGGCAGAGCAGTATGCGAATGGTGAAAGGTTTAATGACTGGCCTAAACGTCTCCACGTAGTCTAGACCATATGTCTGTTCAAATCCACGTGCTACCAATCGAGCCTTATATCTTTCGATAGAGCCATCTGACTTGATTTTGACCTTGTAGACCCATTTGTTCTGAATAATATTATGACTTGCGGGTCTGGGGCAAGGAGACCAAGTGGAATTAGCCATCAATGCATCATACTCCTCTTTCATAGCAGCACACTATTCCAGAGAGGACTTGGCCTATAGGTAAGTCGGAGGTTCTCGAGGAATCTGCACACTAGTCAGAGCATATACATGATACTTGGATGCAAAATACATATGAAAATTAGAAAAAGACTTGGGTTTGAAAGACCTAGTTTAACTCCGAGTAACATGACGCGATGAATTGTGAGGAATAATATAACTACAAGACTCTGGGGATGAGGATTGAGAGGAACTGGATCCTTTCATACCTGAGATGTTCACACGGTAAAGCTAGATCACTTGACTGCCCTGGATGCAGACCTGGTTCCGAGTCAGCAGATGGGTCAAGGCCCAAAGACATACCACCTGGCATCTCGGGAGTAAGCTCGGCCAAGGTGGTTAAGTCATCCAATGAGCCACGTGACAAGTCTGGCATAAAGGATAACGATGTGTCATCCGTCAATAGCGGCGCAACAATAAATGGTTCAAGGGCCGAAGGCATACCACCAGCTGCGATGGGACTGACGGACGGTACAAGGTCTGACCCTGAAAATGATGAAGGTAAGTGTGGAACATGTGTAGGTGAAATATGGATACCTGTGGAGGGCGACACGACAGGTGCATCCGTCAGTTGCGGCACAACAACAGATGGGTCAAGGCCCAAAGACATACCACCAGCTGCGATGAGACTGAGGGATGAAACAAGGTCTGACCCTGCAGTAGGTGAAGGTAAGTGTGCAATATGTAGAGGCGAAATATGGATACTTGAGGAACGCAACACAACAGGTGCAGTCGCTCTGCCAGACGTTGTGCCATGAGCTATATCAGGGATACCCAAAAAACTCTCCTCATCAAAGATAACATTGTGGAATATGTAAATACGTTTAGTGATGGGTTCATAGCATTTATACCCTTTGTGTTGGATGATATACCGAAAGAACTCACATTTTTTACTACGATACATAAACTTTGTTGTGTTATATGGTCGTAATAAGGGATAACATGCACACCCAAAGACTCTATACAGTGAATAATCACGAATGGTACTATAGAGAAGTGAAAACGGACTATCATAATGAAGTAGAGGTGTAAGTAATCGATTAATGATATAATTAGCCGTAAACATAGAATCAGGCCAAAAGGTGCGAGGTAAGTGTGCTTTAGACAATAGGCATAGGCTCATGTCTGCTAGATGAAGATGTTTACGTTCTGCTACTCCATTCCCCTGTGATGTGTGTGGACAAGATATACGATGCAGTATGCCATGCTTGGTCAAGAAGGATTTAAACGTAGTGGACACATACTCACCACCGCCATCACTTTGAAATTATTTAATTTTCCTAGAAAATTATTTTTCAACGAGTGCTTTAAATTCAATAAAACACTTGAAGACGTCAAATTAATGAACAGGTGGATATAACCAAGAAAACGTTGAAATATCATCAATGAATACGACATAATATCGAAAACCAGTATTGGACGAAACAGAAGAGATCCATACATCAGAGTGAATCAAATTCAACGGAAAATGAGAACAACGTTCAGACGAAGAAAACGACAATTGTTTATTTTTACCTAATTGACAGGCTTCACAGAAAGCTAGGCAACTAGAACTCGAGACAGGTAATTTATTAACCTGAACCAGAGTGACCTAATCGTTCATGCCAGTGATTAAATGATGTCTTCACACCAACCATACCCGTCAAAGCACATTTAAGAGTAGAGGTATTTGACAGTCACTGGATACAGCCCATTGACACTAGGTCCTTACAGGAGCGTCCTCCCCATTTTGTTGTCCTTCACCATATAACCATATTTAGTTAGTACAAAGAAGCAATTATTATACCAACAGAAATTGCAGACGGAAAGTAATTTGGTGAAGACATTTGGACAGTAATAAATATTTGAAAGAACAAGAGAACCAGATGAGATTTGACAAGTTAATGAACTAGTGTGCTGAATTTTCAGAGAATCTCCATTACCTACATCCACCTCGTTCCCACCGAAATAATTTTCCTGCACAGAAAGATTTGTCAAGTCATTAGTAATATGATTATTAGCTCCGGAATCAGCAAACCATATCCCACTATCAAGGGTTGCATTAGACTGAGCTGCCATAGCCATGAGCTTTGCAAGTGGATGTCGGCCTTGAAAAGTGTAGTGCATACGATTAAAACAATCCAGACCAGTATGACTGGTGCCTCCACGAATCTGGCAAGCATATGGATCGACTGTACTGGGCTCACTATTGGACTGGGGTCGATTTGGGCCAGAAAGACCCAGCCCACTGAAATTCCTCCTAACATTATTCTGATTTGGGCTGCTGGGATCACTGGTCGGTGGCCCAATTGCTGCAGAGTGTCCAGCAGAGAATGGCCTGTACGCGGCATTCTGCCGAGCCCCAAGTTTTCTTCGTCTTGTCTCCAGAATTTGTCCCTTGCTCCGATGAAAGAGGAGTTCCCGTGAAATCTTCAGAAACCAGGGGAATTAGCAGCAAATCGACCAGAATTGAAATGCCCACGGCCGGAATTTCGACCTCCAAAATGGCCTCCACTTGTAAATCTTCCACGACCACCACAGTAGGAGCCACGGTACGATGTCCCGATCGAGCGCGGATCTCCAAATTCAGCGGTGTCATTTGATGACCAGAGCACAACAGCGTCTTGGTCTGGTGTTACGGGAACATTAACCAATGATTTGTATGTCAGCAGTTCACCTTCAAAGTCGTCCAAGGAAAGCTGGATGAGCCGTCGAGCAAAGGAGATGTGGGGGACGAACATCTAGAATGCGGTGGTGAGTCCTCCAGTGATGTAGTCGATCAATTCATCATCGATTACCGTCTGGCTAGCGGCAGATAATTCTGCTTGGATTAGTTTTGCAAATTGAAGGAAAGCCACGCAAGTCTGCTGACCTTGTTTAAGGTTTTGGAGTCGTCTCTTCAGATTCAGGATGCGAGAGGCATTCTTGCAAGAAAATTGTCATGACAGTTTGTCCCAGACGGCGAAGGCACTGGTCAGGCCATATGTTACAGGAATGACTTTAGCAGAGAGTGATCCATTGATCATGACAAGCACAAATTGATCCTTGCGGGACCATTCAATGAATTCTGGGTTGACGACATCAGGTAAGTGTTTCTGGTCATCCTCTGTTGTCTGCGGCAGTGTAGCAATAGGACATGGTGAAGTTCTATCAGCAATGGACATTAGGTCATGACTTCGTAGCACAGTGCATTTGATGCTTTGAAATGTCTGCCCTATTACTGATCGAGATCACACAAGATGGGGATCAGATCTCTTCCCCAGCAATTACGAGAATGTACCTGATCAATCAGGTTTTTCGCCTTGTACATGCACCATAGAAGAGATTTAATGTCTAATGATCCTGTCTTCTTTCATTTTCAGATTCCCTACATCAAAGTGAGATGTATTTCGCAAATGCCAAATTTCCCATATAGTGGCCGTCCAGATGCAATACCATGTGTGATCAGATATTCCTGCGGCTTACTATCCAGAAAGGTGACACCATTGGGTCTCTGCTTGCGACTGGAGGTAAAGTCAACCATTTGAGTATCGAATTCCAAATTTCCTTTACCTTGGTTCATTCACCAAATAGATGTTCTGAGGTTTCTTCCTGTGCATTGCATAGACGGCATTCTATGCTTTGTTCAATGTTGATGACTTGTTGCTTACGGGGATTGGATTTGGTCGGCAGTTTGTCCTGGATCATGCACCAGAGAAGGATGGAGTATTTTAAGGGTAAAATTTTGTTCCATACCTATTCCAAATCTGTTGTAAATTGTAATTGTGTCACTGAAAGCTGGTTCTTGTTCTTGCATGATAATTTCATAGCTACTTTTCACAGTGTATGTTGATTGCCTGTTTGTTGCCTGTTTCCGGTGGTCTTCTTTACTTTCCTGTAGAATTACACTTGATAGAGCAGTAAGTAATTCTTCAAGCTGTTGTTATTCAATGTGATCTAGGGCTCTTTTCCAATCCCAATCTCAATCCCAAATCCATGTCCCCTAAATCCATTTCCCTTGATCCATAATCTTTGCATGTTTGTTTGTTGTTTTTATATAGCTTTGAGTACTGCAGCGCTAGCTTTTGTATCCTAGCCATTTCATGTCCCATAATTGTATCCTTTTGCCATATCCCACATGGTTAGGTTTAGTAGCAGGGATGAATAGGATATAGTGGGATGAGATTTAGCGGGATGGGAAAAAATATCGAACGTTTAGTACGCAGTATTATATAGGATTTTAGGGGTATATGATTAACTAAAAAAAA
>JAOYMZ010065541.1:0-12619 GCA_025802335.1 Pinguicula primuliflora
AGGGTCTCAGCTACAATATTGAAGAAGAGAGCACGAGCTAAAAACGACATCTAGAGGGACTTATGCATACAATATCATAACTAGTACCTTGCTGGTGTAGTGACTGAAGTGCCCTCATCAAAAATCCATATCTCTCACCTGGGTGCGGGAAAAAATCTGAACTCTTGCCAGGAGTTAGCCCACAAGTTCAGGATCATATCTCATGTTGACTGCAGGTGCACTTGAGCCCGTCCAGACCCACTTTGGGGACCAATTGTGAATACATACAGAACTCTATCAGCAAATACGGTTCTGCCCTCATCAAAAATCTCTATCTTTCAAACGACTGGAGGGATAATTCTGAAATTACACAGGAATGAATCCCTAAAGGAGAGGAACAACTTTCATTCAGAACACAATTTTTGGAGGCCGCGAGGAGCAAGAAAAAGGGAAAATACCAGAAGTGCGGAAGATGATTCTTGTTGCTGATTTCAACTGTCAAAGCTGATGAATTCTCTTAGCTGCTGTATTTTCCAGCTTTCTATGGCTCATGCCTTGAGCATGGGCTAGTCTTGTAAACTTGAGGTTCGGTTTAGCCGAGCTTAGATAATGTTCTTCAGTTTTTAATGAAGTGTTAATATAGTTAAGTTTATCAGTTTCATGTTGTGTTTACTATATTTGAATGATTGTGGCCAGATTATTTGAATACACTTAGGTGGTTCTTACATACTACTGCCATATAGATGTGAGAATTCTACAATAGCATGTCACTTACCTCCGTCCTGGGGTATTACCCTCAATTTGAGGTATCACACATAAAAACATGACCTTTGAAGTTCTCCAATTGGCCGTCCTTGAGGTATTACCCCTAACCTGCCTCTAAGTTGGATGAAATAATCCTTACCTGGTAAAATAGGATGGATTATGATGGGTTCTGTGGGATTAAACTGATTGAAAACTAATTAGAATGGATTTTTAAACAGGAAAACAGAGTTTAGGTAAAGCAAACAAACCGAAGCCCTGAGTTATCTCTCTATTGCGTGTCATATCTCTCTATGCGTTGTGAATTTGGATTAGTTGCTCATAACAATTGATCTAGACCCCCTTAGCTGTCCGTAGAATTTTAGTTTGCAATTTTTTTATTAGTAGATTAAAAGATATGCACTCTTAAACTTGTGGGTTATTTTGATAGCTGTTAGGATAAGTTGCATGATTTGTACCCCTCCCTGAGATCTGACTCTTGCTTAGCATTGTATTATAACTTGGCCATGTGCACTTGCATGAACTCATGAATTTGCTGATCAATAGGAAGGCTTATGAAATTAATCAAGCTCCACAGTATTGAATTTCTGATTATTCTGGAGCCAAAAATACACCATCAAAATATTCAAGCCACAATGCAAAAATAAAAATTTGACAATGAAGTTTCCAATATCTCAGGTCAAATTTGGATACTTTGGAAATCCTACATCTCGTACAACATCTACCTAGACACAGAACAACTCCTAGTCCTACAATATATAGCAATCACAAATAACAATCCCTTGCAATTCTACATCGCAGTGTTTATGCCAAATGTATAAGAATTGCAAGAAGGCCCTTATGGCAACACATGCAGCTCATTACTTCCTCCATTTCAGATCCCATAGTCTGTGGGAGCGATTTTAATGTTGTATCAAATCCAACTGAGAAGGGAGGAAGACCTATTCATTTAGGTTCCACTTCTGACTTCAACTCCACAATTAATAACTGTAACTTATCAGATGCTGGATTTATCAGGAGTAGATTCACTCGGTGTAATAATCAAGGAATCAAAACCAGAATCTAAAAACGACTTGATAGAGTACTTCTCTCTGAAAAATGGATAGATACAAGCCCTCTAATACAAGTCACACACTTGCATAGAGGGCAATCTGACCATTCTCCCTTACTTGTCCAAGTTTTCCCACCCCACAAATCCTCTCACTCTTGATTCCAATTACATCAATTTTGGATCACACATCCAACATTTCATTGGTTAGTGGAACACTCTTGGAACCAACAAATTCAAAACTCCTCATCCATGAGCATCTTCCAACAATAACTAAAACGATTAAAACAAGAACTAAGAATCTGGAATAAGTCCACATATGAGAATATTTTTCAAAACATTAAACAAACAGAGGAAAAAATCTTAGAACTGGAAACATTACACGAAAACTCCTCCTTGGGGGAGGACAGAGCTAATCTGAACAAAGCCCAAGCTCTATACACTAAGCAGTTACTCGCAGAAGAAATCTTCTGGAGAGAAAAATCCAGAATCAAATGGCTTAAAATTGGAGGTAAAAACACAAAATATTTCATAAAACTGTCCAAATAAATCGAGTAAAAAACACCAAACTCTCTCTAAATGATGACTCTGGCCGAGCAGTGAAACAAAATTAAGTTTCATCCCTTCTAGAAAATCATTTCACCTCACTGTTAACTGCTAAACATATCAGTCAATCTGAAGATTTGCTAAATGTTATACCAAAATTAATCAGCCCTGAAATGAATCAATCTCTCACTATCTGGCCTGAATTGTCAGAAATCAAAGACACTGTTTTTGACCTCAACAAAGACAGAGCTCTAGGGCCATATGAATTCAAGAGAGCTTTCTTTCGATCGCACTGGGACATCATTTCCCAAGATCTGCACACACTAGTCAAAGAATTCTTTGCTGGTGCTCAGCTTACTCAAGCAATCAGCAGTACATTAATCTGCCTAATTCCCAAAGGGAACAATCCAACAAAGTGCTCTGATCTTAGGCCTGTTAGCTTATGTTCATTCACTAGTAAGATTATCACCAAAATAGTAGCTAAAAGGCTCTCTAAAATTCTGCCAGCAATCATTTCTCCCCAACAAAGCAGATTCGTAAAAGGTAAACAGATCTCGGATAATGTCCTCCTTGCCAAAGAAATGTTGCACTTCCTTGACAAAAAACATGAGGGCTTTAACGTAGCTATCAAACTAGATATGGTTAAAGCCTTCGACCGTATCTCTTGGCACTTCCTGATATCGGTCTTGAGAGCATTTGATTTCTCTGAATGCTTCATAGATATGATATGGAGGTCTATTTCAAACTCCTTTTTCTCTATTCTCACAAATGGAGAAATCCATGGATATTTCCAATCATCCAGAGTATTAAGAAAAGGTGATCATCTATCACCCATTCTATTTATCATAGTTTCTGAAGTGCTAAGTAGCAACCTAAATAAACTTATGGAAGAGAAGCATTGGTGTTCTTACAAAGTCCCCTCCGGCAGCACAAGAATCTCTCATATTGCATATGCAGATGTTGTAATTCTGTTCACTAGAGGTACTAAAAGAGCACTACAGACATGCCTAAAATTACTCAAACAATATGAACAATGTTCTGGTCAACTCATTAATGTTTTCAAAAGCAATTTCATAATTTCCAACAAAGCATCTAGAGCTAATAGGAACTCTATCAAAAATTTGACAGGTTTTAAGCATTCTCCACTCCCAATGAATTACCTTGGCCTTCGTTTATACCATGGAAGGAAAAGAACTCTACTATTTATTCCTTTAGTGATCAAAATTCAACACAAATTAGAGGGATGAAGGGCTAAATATCTAATTCAAGGAGGTAGGCTGATTCTCCTAACTTCACAGAATCCCCATACATCAATTATCCACTCTCCTTCCTCGAGAAACAACTATCCACCGAATTGAAAAGCTATCCCCAAGTTCTTCTGGGGACAGGAAGAAGGCAAACAGAAACTACATTGGAAAGCCAGGAAACCTATCTGCCTTCCACAACAGGAAGGTGGACTGGGCATTAGAAGGGTCCAAGACACCTGCACAATCGTGGGGATGAAACTATGGTGGAGATTCTGCAAACAAGAATCCCTCTGGTCTCATTTCATGCAAGCCAAATATTGTAAGGATTCCCCTCCAGCCACTGCCCCTGTTAAATCTCAACACTCTCATGGGTGGAAATGACTTGGAAATGTCATGATATTATGTTAAAACACACTAAGTGGTTCATAGGTGATGGAAATATTAGTTTTTTTGCAGATAGGTGGGTTACTAGGGATGCTTTGTTAACCAAAACACCAGTAACACTCACTAATCTACACATAAGACATATAATTTATGACTCTCACTGCATACCCCTAGTTAGAAAAATTATTCCCTGTGTAGATCATGCAGGAAATCTTGCAAATCCAACCAATAGCAGGTAAAGACACTCCATGTTGGGAACCTGATTGCTTAGGAAACTTTACAAATCAGTCAGCATGGGATTTAATCAGAGTAAGAGGGAACTTTTCTGTTAATGCAACAACCATATGGAATTCCAAAGTTCCTACTAAATTATGTCTTTTTTTGTGGAAAGTGTTGCATGATGTCCTACCTATAGATAACAATATAATAAAGCAAGGTGTGCATTTAATTTCAAAAATGTTCTTGCTGCAAATTACACCCACGTACTGAATCAATGGTTCATCTTTTATCGCAAAGTGAAATTGCATTAGAGGTGTTCAAATGTCTGCTGTTTCGTTCTCTCAGCAGATAGATACGTGGATCAATCCTTCTAGTAGGAGTAAGAACCACGCGTTTATCTGTTTGGTTACATTTTCCATTATAAGTTGGCATATTTGGAAAGTAAGGTGCTCACACAGGTTTGAAGAAATAGACTTCACAAGCCATGACATCCAACGTGCAGCCACAACTCTGATCAGGGAAGTTCTTACCTCTACTATTCCTGTTCACTCTTCTAACCTTGCGGAAATTTGGTGTTTGCACAGAATGAACATATCTTTACTAGCTAAAAGTCCATAGATTTTGCATCTTGTGTTTTGGCAACCTCCTCGTGCTGGATGGATGCAAACCAACTATTACGGTCATTTGGCTACAACAGCTAACATGCATGGAGGAGCTGCAATCACGTGAAACACTACTGGCACATTTATTCACTCCAAAACTCACTCATCAATTGCCTCATCAATGGATGCAGAAATCAGTGCTCTAATGCATGATGTCTTACATAACATTGGCCGGAATAATAATATGCTTATTATAGAATCTTGTTCAACTTCTCTTGTAGCTGGGCTCTCTAACATCTTCCAGGGTCCATGGAGATATAGATAGAAGCTGTTAGCGATGCAAACATGCTTCCAGCAAGCTCTTCAATGGAAAATCCAACCCTGTAAACCCGCAACCAACAAAGCAGCACAAATCTTGGCAAAATGGAATCTCACTGCTGGGAACACACAATTCAGTTGCCTCACTACTCTCCCAACAAGCGCGCAAAATCAAATCCACAAGGATGACATTGGTCTCCCTCAACACATAAATTCCCATGACGTTGCTTAATGCCATATCTGCTTAAACAAAGAAGATCAACCAACCAGGAGACTAGGTTATGAGGATTTCGCGAGTGTCACAAATTCTATCCCAATTAAATTTATAATACCAAGACAACTCTAAACTCATATAGAGAGTAAAGAAGTCCCGGGTCGATCTCAAAGGATTTGGGGTGGGATGAGTGACTAGCTAACGTTTAAGTGTCAAACTATATTTATAAAAGTAATCGTTTGGAGTTATTTTTATTTAAGAAACTAAAAATGCCGAATGTAAACTAAAAACCGAAACTATGTAAAATAGAACTAGCCGAATGATGACTGGCCGATTTTAGGGAAAACAAAAATAGTAGCTAAGTGAATTAAGACCAAGATAAATATGGTTTAGACACTAACCCATTCCCTGATTGATAACCTAAACATGCTCCTAACCCAATGTAGTTTTCAAAAGAATGGTGAGTCTATTTGTGGCCTTAGATCACTAGAACATTTAACCCTTTATAACTAAAGTAGTATTTCATTAGGTTTAACCCTAATTTATACTCTTTTAGTCAACCTTAGGAAGTTAATCATCCAATCAAACATCAATGAAACTCCAAATAGATTTTAGGAAAAACATAATCAAGTTTACAAAACGACTTCAAGGGCTAAGTGCCCAAATCCATAAACAACCTAACTAAACATACGAAAACATAAACTAAAACAAGATAAAGGAGCCAAGATAAATTGGAGAGGCAGAAGAGGTTCTCATTGGATGCAAAGGTGGAATCCTTCAAATCTAGAGTCCACCCTCTTCTAGCCGTCATCCGCCACCGTGTACCGTCATAGGATCGCCGCACGTTGTCGTCCGAGCCACCATCTCCGCCACCAAAGTATTTTCGGCCGAACCCCCTCCTTTGGACTTTGATGCTTGCGGCTACATTGTATGGAGGGGGAAGAGGGTTTCTTCATTGTGTGGAGGAGGTATTTATAGCCAAATATCTAGCTTCTTTTGACTAGTCAAAGTTTCTAAGGGAAGCTTTGACTAGCTTCTTTGGAAAGCTTTGCCAAGCTTCTTTGGGAAGCTCCATCCATTGGTTGGGCTTGGGCCTTTCCTCTTCATTATGCACGAAATTGGGCTTGAATTTCCACTTTTTGGGCCCTTTTTCTCCTTCAATTTAATCCTGGCCCTAAAACACAAAAGAGAAGAAAAACAAGTAGAAACATACAAAAAGACATGATTTCAAGCAAATATTAGCAATTAAATGAGCCTAAAAATGCATATGAATTGGGCTCACCAGCAGCAAGAAATCACCGTGCGCAGAGTTGAAGTTAGCAACAAGAGAAGTGGGCCACTGGAGTTCCGACAGATAGCCTCCGCTATTTCTCCACTTTTCTCTGTGTCCCTGCTTCCAAAACCCGTTCTACATTAGGCAATTGCCTTAGAACTTCTATGTGGAGCTATTGGTTCAATGGCCACCCCGCCACTTGTGTATATCCCGAGATATATCCTTTGCAATAGTTAACAAGGTCCAAGAGTTAGCTTCCTCGAACACTGTGTCTAATACTTATACTATCTCTGAGTTTGATACTTCCAAATCGTGTTTTGTTGCCTCTAGTTGATCCCAAACTTATGTATCTATCTCCCCACAAGAGCTCTTGATCGCCTTACTAAAATAGAGATAGATACAACCTCAACAAGTTAGCATGTGGCTTGAGTTCTTTTCCTTGTTTCCCGCCACGACGAGACTTGTGAGATTTAAGTTAGATTTGACAACATCTTAGCTCATTTTGTCCATTTTTCCCCAATGTTGTGTAAAACACATGAAAGTGTTGTATTTGCCTGTTGTCACACAAATAGCTATAAATTAAGTCATAAAACAAAGCATATGTACATGAATCCGAGATAATTGATAAGATAAGCAAGCATAAAATGCTATATAATTCAGGCTTATCAACTACATCACACTTAGATGATGCTTGTCCTCAATCTATGCTCGGTGATAGCAACCAGCGGTGAAATAAATGCAGATACATGCAAAAAATCAATGAAACAATAGATCATATAAAGAATGAATCATGCAAGATGTATGTGTGTCTGGTTCATTCAAAGTCTCAGTCAAGATTAAATGTGTATCTCTGTGACTTACTAAGCTTTTTGAAGACTTGATGGTGCAATTATAAGCTCAAATGGTGGCTTGGAACTCAGAAGAATCAAATTAGGGGATGAAAAACATCACTGCACACCCTTTTGGTTCAGGCATTTTTAGCAACTCTAAGTGTGTCCTCTCTAGCCTATGTTCTGCTTCTCCAGGAATTAGCCAAACTCTTCATCATCTACCACTTTCCTAGTGCATGAGCTTACATGGCCATTTCAAGCTAAGTCTGAACTCCATCACACTCAAATAAGGATTAGTATTTAGGTGAGACCTCCTCTCATTGATAAAGTTGGAGCAGATCAATATGGCCTCTAAATTTGGCTTACATGAAGTGTAGATAGTGCTCTATGTCAAGTCTGAATGAAGGATTAAAGTGATCAACTGCTCAAGACTCTTCTTTTAGTGTCTTCAAATAACCACTATCTTTTCTGTTTCCTTTCAACTTTTTTTTCCCCTTTCAACTTCTGATTAGCCTTTTTTCTTAAGTTTTTCTTGTCTGATCTTCTTTGTGGATGTTCTGGATTTGCTACTGCTCTCCTTTAGCTATGAAGGATTAGATTTAGGTCTCCATTCGCTAACCAAGGGGGAGTTTTTAGAAACTTTGGACAGCCTGCTGTTTTGTGTATCCCTGATCTTCTTATTTTGAGATATTGAGTCCTTCTCTAAGGAATTTTCCTTAAGCTTTTTTAACTCTTTCTTTTATCAGCTTCTTTGATTGAGTTCTGTTGGCTTTTCTTTCTTATTATGGGGTCAAGAGCAAGTTCACCAAATCGCCTTATTCAGAAACAACTAGAACTTGTATGTCTCCCTTCCCTCATTCAAAAGTGTGAATCTTTAGCTTTGGATGTCACTCAACTCATCCAGTACCACAATTAACTCCTATGAGAGTCTTGTTTCATCTCCAAGATAGGCATAGATACACCACAAGGCACAAACATAAAAGCATGCTTAGTCCAGCACTTACCCAATCTAGTGTGAGTGCACAATTTATATTGTTTAGGGGAAAAAATGGGCCAAGATAGCATCAACCTGCAGAATGAAAGACAAAATATATAGAGTTTAGGATGCCAAGATATGCTATGATACACACTCCTACCCCACACTTGAACTTCACTTGTCTTCAAGTGAATGCAAAAATCATAGAGTTTATAAGTCAATAGCATAGAACAATAAAACCTGGTGTGTTGCTACTCATCATGGGAATCTGGGATCACTTGGGGCTGAAATGTTGCTTCGTAGCTTATCTGGAGTGTCTAAGAATAGAATGATGTGCTTGAGAGGCTTTTTTGAACCCTCAGTAGAATGTTAGACAATAAATAGCTAACAACTAATCAATGAGTGAACACCACACTTAGCAGGTTGATGTGGTATGTAATAGAGGCCTAAGCCTTGTGTTTGGAAGAAAAGTGATACCTCCACACAGATACTCTTCCTCTGCTAAGTTTCTGTTTTGTGATCCAATAGCAAGGCTAGTGAACAGGGCTTTGGGAACTAATGACAGTTGCTCTAAAACTCAACTTAGTTTTCTCTCAGGCTTCCTTTAGCTTTGCTGTTCAAAAAAAAGTTAGAAATCTTAATAAAAACATACAAAATACTAAAACTACCTCGCTTAAGTTGTCTCCCAAGAAGCTCTGAGTTTATAATCATCAGATAGACCTCTTCTTCCTGCTCTTACTCTCTTAAGTGTATGGCTTCTCTTCTCTGCACAAAGCCTTTAGGAGTGGTATAAAGTTTGAGGCGATGGCCATTCACCATAAAGATTCTACCCTCTGGGTGCTTCACTTCAACAGAACCACAAGGATGTACCTTAATAATCTCAAATGGTCCAAACCATTTGCTTTTGAGCTTATCTGGGAAGAACCTCAGTCTAGAGTTGAAGAGCAGCAGCTGTTGTCCTTTAGAGAAAGTTCTCCTATTGATATGCTTGTCATGCCAGATCTTTGTCTTCTCCTTGTTGAGTTTGGCACTCTCATAAGCATCATGGCTCAATTCATCCAATTCTTTGAGTTGTAGCAATCTATTAGCTTCTGCTTCAGCTAGATCCATGTTCAAATGTTTGATTGCCCAATAAGCTTTGTGTTCTAACTCCACAGGCAGGTGGCAGGGCTTCCCATACACTAACCCGAAGGGTGATGCTACAAGGGGAGTCTCAAATGCAGTTCTATAAGCCCACAAGGCATCAGAAAGCCTTACTGCCAAATCCTTCCTTGATATTCTTACTATTTTCTCCAAGATAAATTTGATCTCCCTGTTTGAAACCTCAGCTTGGCATTGGTCTAAAGGTGGTACGGCAAAGACACCTTGTGCTTCACCCCGTATTTAGAAATTAGATTCCCGAACAACTTATTCCATAAATGAGATCCACCATCACTTATGCTGAATCTTAGAGTACCAAACCTTGCAAATTTATTTTGCTTCAAGAACTTGATCACCACAGTTGCATCATTGGAGGGAGTAGAGATGGCTTCGACCCATTTGGAGACAAAGTCAACTTCCACTAGAATGTATAACTGACCATGGCTCTGAGTGAATGCTCCTATGAAATCTATCCCCCAAACATCAAAGATTTAGACTTGTAAGATTCCCACCTGAGGCAATTCATTCTTCTTGGTAGGATTTCCTACTCTCTGACGTCTATCACAAGCTTTGACAAACTTGTGTGCATCTTTGAATAGAGAGGGCTGGAATAATCCAATCTGCGGCATAATAGCTGCTGTCCTTTGGCCACCGAAGTGCCCTTCACACTTTAGAGAATGACAATGCTACAGAATAGAGTTCACCTCTTCTTCTGGAATGCACCTAAGGATCACTTGGTCTGCACAAATCTTGAAGATAAAGAGTTGCTCATAAAGATAGTTCTTCAACTCATGAAAGAACTTTTTCGTCTGCTGGCTGCTGAAAAACGGAAGCATGTTACAAGATAAGTAAATCACATAATCTTTATACCAGGAGGTCTTTTGTATATTCCAACTCCTCATAGGCTGCTTCCTTGCTTGTTTCAATGGCACTGCATTGCTCACTTTTAGCTGCATGATCTACCAGCATCTTCATAGAAGGGTAGACTTTGAAACACACCTCTTCTTCTTCAATCCTTAGCTTCAGTTCACTCTTCATCATACCAATTAGAGCACCTCCAGTTATCAAGAAGGGTCTGTCCAGAATGATTGGAGCTCTCACCAAAACATCTTCAACTACTCTTCTTGGCATCTTTAGAGACTTGTCAGCGAGTTGAAGTATAATTACAACTAGAGTTGGCCCACCAAATCCTAGTTTCTGCAAAATAGAATAAGGCATTTAGTTAGTGCTACAAAGCATCCATCCATCCATCCATACTTCTGAATAAGGCATTTAGTTGTGGCCACATATAGGCCACAAAGCATCCATCCATCCATCCATCAATACACATCAACTAAAGTAAAAGAGGGTGGACTTGGTTAATAGTTGTGGCTAAGGAGGTGATGACCAAATGGAGAGATACATTACATTTGTATCTAATTGAAAAGAAAAGAAAAAGGTGGCTTCCAAGATAAGCTTTGGAACAAGAATAGAGGAATATAGATCGTTCAAACATTGTCTCACTTCACATTCCATTCCATTTTTGCAAGTGACGAGAGAAAAAGAAGAAAAAGGAGAAGAAGAGGAGAAGAAGAGGTATGTGGCCTCACAATTGCCTTGTGAACATGTGTATGCCTCGGTTGAAATCCTCCCCAAGCCTTGAATCACTTTTCCTTGTGTAAACATGACTTCCCTTTGTATGTAAGTTGGTGAGGTATTGTGTACTACCTTCTCCCTTTGTTTTACTTTGAACCTTGCACTTCCATATGAGGCCAAGATGTGTATGAAATGGATGGACAATGTGTATCACACGAACATATGTCTCATTTCTTCAACCTAGCACAAATAAACACAATTTATGGCATAATACAAGTGTTTAAGGCATAATGTAATGAAAAGTAATGCATAAATAAGCTCAAAACATAGTGAAATATGAGCTTATCAATCAGATGGACCTTTCTTTGAAGATTCAACTAATCTCACATCCAAGAAGTGCTTGGCCTTCCAAATTTTCACAGCAGACAAATTTGGATCATGCTGTTGGTCATTCCTTTCCTTGAAGGCCTGAGTGAGTGAACACCTCTCTACTGCATTTTTGCGCTCCTCCAACATTCCCAAGTGGTCATCCTTTATCATGGCAGCGAAATGACAAAACTCATCCTTGACCTTCAACTCTACATCACTCTGCCATGTCTATCTTTCTTCTAATGCTCTCTTAACTTCTTGGACAACATGATGTTTTTGGGCTTCTTCCAATACTTCTTTGGTGAGCTTCTCCATTTGAGCTCCAGAATTCATTGTTTCAACTTGATGTTCTTGCTCGAACTTAACTGTGGATTGAGCCATTTCTGCAATTATATCCTGCATAGCTTGGATTGGGTACTGATTGGCTTGGTTTTGGTCCTCATAATCATTCTGTCCTTCAACCAAGCAGCCTCCTTTTGATCACTCCATGGACTTTGCAGATAGAAATTTCGCTGATGATTTTGAGCACGAGCTGCTCCATTGGAATGTCATCTAGAAGAGAGTTATCCTGACTCAAACCATAGGGTTAAGATCATCATATGTTGCAATACTTGGATGCTGAACCACAAAAGCATTGGTTTACTGAGATTGCATACTCCATGTCTCAAACTCTTCAAATGTTTCAAGCATCTTTTGCATAGCTGCCTGCATAGCTTCCATTAGAATGTTCCTTTAGGTTGATATACTCCAGATTTCTTAGAGTTATAATCTAGTTCCGGTGTTGATATACTCCAGATTTATTTATGCACTCCTACAGCAAACAAGTATCAACTTGTATCCAACAGGCTCAACACCATTTGATGTTTGAATAATGGGTCCAAAGACCTTGCGTTTTTCGAGTGAACTCAACTCTTATTTTATTGCTTCTTTCCACTTTGGCCAATTATCTCGACATTGACATTCTTCGACAGAGTGCGGTTCTATTTTATCTTCACATTTGATGAGATTAAAAGCAATATTATACGCAAAAATTATGTCGACAATAATTTTCTTTTTGTCAAAGATCTCTCCTGATAATAGATGGTCAATTGAGATCTCATTGTTATCAGGTACCTTATCATCTTCATTAGGTTCCTC
>JAOYMZ010065552.1:0-28523 GCA_025802335.1 Pinguicula primuliflora
GCAGATAGTCTAAATAAGTTTTGTTATAGATAGATACTGAAACATAAAAAAACTCGAAACATAAAATTAAGAGAATGATATAAGCAGCCATTTTTTGGCATCACAAAGTCCAATATTTTCATCTAATTCCATTTACAACACCAAATTGGGTGATAATAAGTGGTGTCAAAAAGTGATTATGTATATCACTTCTTGAAATTAATAAGTCTCTTTTTCTTTGAAGCTTAACTTATATATTGGAATTTTAAGCTCTTGGATATTAATATTCAAAACAATATAATTTTAAGTTATTAACTTTGTTTACTGTCGAAATTGAAATAGACCAAAAGATTTATGCTTTGTCGGGATTTCGATGACTTCATTGTCAGGAATCTTTAAAATCCTAATAAAATACTACTGTTCGGGATAGTACAATTCCAAATTAGCCCACTGTCAATTTGAAAGGTTCATACATAAGAGATTAAAGTCTAATTCTCTCATAATTGGAACAACTTAATAATCAAGAATTTTTAAAATCCTAATAAACTTAACCATTAAGAAAAAGGTTTTAAATATTATTAGCGATGAAATTAGTGACCGATGAGATATAATTTTTTTTATTAATGGTTACCATTTCGATACTAGACGATAAAGCTGAAGATTTTTAACCGCACCGGCGGTGCGGTGAGCTGGTGCGAGTTTTCGCGGTGCACCGACATTTTTTTTGTTTTTTTTTGTAATTTTTTTCTAAAAAAAATTACAAAAAATATTAAAAAAAAAGACCATATAGCCGTTTGTGCATAACGGCTATATGGCCGTTATGTGCATGTTTTAAATTTTTGTTTTTAAATTCAATATCTATAAATATCCCTCACAATTCAACATTTTTTTCTCACCAACAATTTCTTCTCTTCTTCTCTAATTGTCTACAACTATCTCTACAAATCTTGATTATGGCTTCTTCTTCCGCTAGTTAATCTAAGAAGTCGAGAACCACTTTTGAAGTTTGGAATTGGTTTGATTATGAGGTTGAGGTGGAGGTTGAGGTGGAGGTTGAGGTTGAGGAGAATGGCACGAAGAAGGAGTTGGCAAAATGCAAACTTTGTCCAAAGGTGTACCGTGCCGATGGCTTTTGCGGCATATCAACCATGCGCATACACTATCTAAAGAAGTATGCTTCCACAACTCCTTCCGATGTTAGAAGATGATATTAGATATCAAATTCCATTTCATGCATTTATCTCCTCTCGGTCTAGTGAAGTTATGTATGAACATGAATTGGCTATAAAATTCCATTTCAAGCGTTAATATAAAATATTTTTTTAAATTTATCCAATTTATTTAATTTTTTAACGTTTTATTTTATATTTTTTTATTTTTTAAATTTTTTTAATATTATTTTAATGAGACCCGGCCCAAAACACCCGGGTCGGGCCGGATTCCGGTCCCCCGATGCACCGTACCTAAGAACCGCCGAACCGTGAGGTTAAAAATCGCACGGTTCATCCAAATCCGGAGCGTATTGCGGCTGTGCGGTGCGGAACCACACAGGATTTCTGCTTTACTAGACAATCCTAATATTATAAAATTGTGTTTGCTAAAAAAAAAAAAGACAAAGAACTTATCTAATAAAAGTAGCTGGTGAGCCTGAGCCATTCCCTTCCCTTGACCGACGATGGTCCCTTCATCTTGCCCAACCCAAAAGTGTAGTAATTTGTGAGTTTTCTTGTCTCCTAAAGAACATGAATTCTCGACTACCAGTAACACTATAATCCACATTCCCAAATCTCCATTTCCATAGTATCGAAAATTATCCGATCACCGGAGCAGAGAAATGGAACAGAAGGATACCCAGAAAGCCCACCGGAGAGTAACCTCATTCGCCGGCCATCTCATTCCACCTCCCCAGACACCCAACAGGAACAGCAACACCGTTTTCTTATCCAATTGCAGCTCGGAGTTCGACGACACCTACCATCGGGTTCACGGCAGAGTTCCCACCCACGCACCGCAATGGACGCCGGCAGGAGATGATACCGGCAAGGAGTTCACAGACATTATATTCGAAAAAGCCGTCGGCGAGGGCATTGCCAAGGTTTGCTTTGCTTATGTTCTTAAATAGGAATTTTCCTTTTTATTGCTGAATATTTATTTGATTTTTCTAATTCTATTATCTGCACTGTTGGTTTGTGACTGTCCAGATCACTATTAATAGGCCGGAGAGGAGAAACGCTTTCCGACCGCAAACGGTGAAGGAGCTCATTCGGGCCTTCAACGATGCCAGGGACGACAACTCAATCGGCGTCATTATATTAACCGGCAAGGTAAGATTAGCTTAAATCCATTCACTAATTTGAGAAACTTATTCGAATAAAATGACTTTTTAATTTGTTTCACCCCGAGATAAGAATTAGTTACCACTACCAGCAAGACTTGTCCTATTTTCTGTCAGCAGGGATCCAAGGCATTTTGCAGCGGAGGTGATCAGGCATTGAGGGGCAAGGAGGGTTATGTTGATCACGACAATTTTGGCAGGCTCAATGTTTTGGATCTCCAGGTACACTAGTGTGTTCATTTAGTCAACAAGCAACAACCCGCTCTAATCAAATGATTGTGGTTGTGTGTGTGATTATGATGGTTGTCAAGAGTTTATGAATAAGGTCAAAAAGCAGGATACATGTAGCATTACTCTTTTATTTTTCTACTTGCCAACAACTACGTCCGTAGATTAGAGGAGGAAATATGCAATTTACTGGAAGCACACAGTTCTGAAAGTCACTCCAAAGTAGATAGACAACTTTTTTATTTTCAGTTTTCACAAAGTCATCAGCAGCCCAAATCCTTTCCAACAAGTAGAGATCTCATTTATTTTGCATTTGCAGGTGCAAATCCGTCGTTTGCCCAAACCAGTGATAGCAATGGTGAGCTCTAAAAACATTGATTCCTCCTAACAACATCACTAGATGCTGCTTAACTTTCTTCTACTAAAAAAAAATAGGTCGCAGGCTATGCAGTAGGGGGTGGGCATGTACTCCACATGGTCTGCGACTTAACCATTGCAGCTGATAATGCAATTTTCGGCCAAACGGGGCCAAAGGTACAAAATCATATTCCAAGTACATAATATTCAAATTTGATATGCAATCATGAATCATCCCTTTGTCTGTAAAACCTGCAGGTAGGAAGCTTTGATGCTGGTTATGGAGCTTCCATAATGTCTCGTTTGGTGAGTATTTTAACTTTAATGCCTCTGACTATTTCCTACTCACTGACAAGAGGAGATTCTTTATCAGATTGGTCCCAAACGAGCACGAGAAATGTGGTTCATGGCCAGGTTTTACAATGCGGATGAAGCTGAGAAGATGGGACTTGTGAATACTGTTGTTCCTGTAAGAATCCTTCAACTTTAATTAGGTAACCCTGATCTTGGATTAAACAGACAATTTAAGAATGTTTCAGCTTGAGAAGCTTGAAGAAGAAACAATCAAATGGTGTAGAGAAATTCTAAGGAACAGCCCAATGGCTATAAGGCTATGCAAATCGGCTATTAATGCAGCCGATGATGGGCATGCTGGACTCCAGGTAATAACACTATTGATATTACAAGATTAAAAAGAAACTAAAGAGTAAGTACTTCAGCATAATCCTTTTTTTTTCTTCTTTATTTTATCTCAGCAAATTGCAGGAGATGCTACTCTTCTATTTTACGGGACGGAAGAGGGCAATGAGGGCAAGAATGCCTACTTGGCCCGAAGAAAACCCGACTTCTCAAGATTTTCTCGACTTCCATAAATCATCAGCAGAACATCTTCTTCTTATGAGTTGCCAACACGACTGGTGGGAATATTACTTCATAATTGGTTTGATCATCATGTACGATTTTATAAAACAAATCGTATTTGAAAAAAGATTTAAAAATTAACTACTTTAAAATGAGTAAAATATAGTTATTCCCTTGTGATTTGGGTAAAATCATTTTACCCATTTCTGTTTAAAAACTGATAATTTACTTTCTGTGGTTTTAAAAAAAATCAACGTGCCTCCTTAATTTATTTTAATTAAAATTAACAAGGAAGAAAAAATTAAAATATTCTTAATTAAAATATTCTTAATTAAGAAATAAAAAACTTTTTATTCCTACATATCATCTATTATTTTTTTAAATTAATATAATCTACTAAAATATAAATTTTAAAAAATTAAAATTAAAACATAAAATACTAACAAAATATGCATATTATGTACATCTATTATTTTTTATTACTTTGTGAATAAATAAAATTCAATAAACTAATTAAGAGGCTAAATTTTGTGATCATTTTTTCTCGTTCACTCTTAATACTCACGAGTGTAATACATGCGGGATAATTTGCTCTTTTTTTAAACTATAGGGGGTAAATTGTAAGTTTTTACACCACGGGGTCAAATTACTTTACCCCAAAGTAAATTACATTTTACTCAATTTGAAGTTATACCAAAATTTGAATACTTTATATTACATGTGGTTGCTACAAAACATAAACTAATTTAATTACACCTATTCTGCCAACTTTGACTGCCGTTATGAGAACACGGTCGCCGGATACAACAAAAATTAACAATTTTCTTTCATTTATTCTCTATTTTATGCTTACTTTTTCTGAAAATACATTATAGAGAGTGAGAAAGAGTGACAGAGAGCATCGATGGGCCTAATATGAAAATTATTGATCAAAGGCAGATTTTATTTTTAAAGGTGCATTTGGTTTTGAATTCTAACTGATTTATGAAAAAGATTATTAATTTCGAGATATGGGTCATGCATTTTGGAGTGCAAATTTCAATTTTGTGTCTTCTGAACATTTATTTTGTAGGTTAATTCAGTATATTTTAAGTTTGAGAATTGGTCAACATACGTGCAATGACCCTGCATTCATCACTCCCTTAACTCTTTTGGTTGGGTTTACCGAACACGAGGACCAATTTAAGAAGACTACAACTTATTAAATCAGTGCTACAAAGCATTTCAATGCACACTTTTCTGACGTTGCAGCTCAGTAAAACTATACTCAAGAAAATTGAGAAGATATTTGGTGATTTTTTCTGTGGATGAGAGGACAACAGAAGGAAATTACATTGGATTTCTTGGAAAAATATATGCTTGCCAGTAAAGGAGGAAGGTTTGGGTGTTAGAAGATTACATGACTCGGTTAATGCCTTTACAGCTAAGCGAGGGTGGAACTTGAGATCCAACAAGTCACTCTGGCACAATTTATGAATATCTGGATAAGAAACCACAATCTAAAGAACCTTATCAACTAACATGTCTACTGGCAGATTGGTGAATGGAATATCAGTTTATGGACGGATCACTGGTTAGATGGAGGCCCGCTCAGCATCAGAATCTCTGTATTAGACCCGGGACTACAAGTAAATACTCTCATTGTTGACAGACACTGAAATCTAAAAATATTACAGCGAGAATTTCATCATGCTCCACAGATCCTACAATAGATTTTGGATACAAGAATTCATCTGGGACCGGACATACCTCTCTGGAAACCGTCAGCTAACGGCTCATTCTCTAGTTCATCTGCATGGGAATGTATCAGAATGAGAGCTCCAGTTAACAAGATCTTTGAGTTTGTATGGGAATCATTGCTCCACAGATAAGTCTTTTCATGTTGAAAGTGCTGATCAACATCACACCAGTGGACACTAACCTTAGAACAAGAGGCATTCATCTCCCATCTATATGTTCATGCTCCCAAATCAATCCACAGGAAGAAACACAGACTCACATACTCATGGAAGGTGAAATTGCCACAAAAATCTGGGAATTCTTTGACAGACAAATCAGACCGAGTATCCCCAATCCACATATCATCAGTCTTCAAGACAGAATCACTCAAGAGGCAAAGCGATCAACAACATCTTCAAAATCCTCCCCTCATTATATGTTGGAACTTATGAAGGGATAGATGTGCACCAAGATTCAAAGGGAAATACATGACCCCTTTGGAAACTATCAATACGATTAAAGCTAACCTTTCTCTTGCAGTTATGCCTTCTAATTTTCAGGTTCACACAAGTACTCCAGATATCAGTATCATGAAAAACCTTGGCCTAGACTTCCCCATCATGACCAAGATGCGCAAACCAAAGAAGCGAAGGAAACCTCCTGAGCCACGGTCACTCAACTAGAACATAGGGCTATTCACCATTAAGCAACCACCTCAGAGAGGAGGAGCAGGAGTTATTAGAGATGAATCGGGCCATGTTCTTGCATCCTCAACCTGGAAGCTAAAAGCAGCATCACTCATACAAGCAAAAGCAAAAGTATATGGCAAAACTCTTAGGCCTTGTTTGCAAGTTCTAGTAAAAGATGTTTTTGGCTTTTGACAGGGCTTTTAAAAAAAGGTATTTTATAAGGAAGTTATAAAGTGTTTGCAGTGGAGGCTTTACTGTGACAAAAGTTAAAAAAATAGTGTGACAAAATGGATATAATACGAAGAAATTTTTGGGTATTTTGGTATTATCGATTTATATCGACAAAATTATCTTAAAAGTGAATTTTTAAATAATTACAAAATTGTCATTGCCTTAAGCCTCCCAGAAGCTACTCCAAAGGAACTTTTGGCTTTTGGGCTTTTGGGGGCATTTTCACCGCCAGTCCACCGCCAAAAGCTAAAATCGCAAACAGTGTAAAGAGGGCTTCTCCGATTGAAAAACCAAAAGCTACTTTTTAGCAGAACTTGCAAACAGGGCCTTAATATCTTTTCACCTCTGTTCACCCGACAAGTCATAGTGGAAACAAGCTGCCAAAGCATCACCGACAACATATCCAAACTCCACACCAGCAACTAGAGAATCAGAGACATGATAGAGAATCTATGGCAGTTATTCTTAAACAACTCCAACCTCAAACTCAGAAAGTGCAGCCGGAGTGAAAACATCTTAGCCATTACGCTTGCCAAATGGGGCGCATGTCATGACAACTCCACATTTGGCCAGACAATGTTTCCAGCCTCCATACAAGATATCGCTATAAAGGATGCTACTACAGCTCAATCCTGATTCACGATGTCCAGCAACTGGTTATACAGACCTAACATGAGGACTTCAACATTGCAAGAAGAAGAAAAGCAGAAAAGGTATCGTTTCATTACCTGTTAATGTTTGTTCTTACCGGTACTGAAGCAGCAGAACCACCTACAGGCTCACTTGAACAACAATTACATTCTCTAGACTTAATATTCGAATTCATTTGGTTTGTAATTGTTGAGCTTGAATTTATTTTTGATTCCATTAACGTTAGGATAGCAATGTATGAACATTATGACTCAATAGTAGCCAATTTTTACGTTAACGCGTAACCTCATCCAAAATCAACGGACGAGTTTTATCCAAAAAAAAAAGATGAGTTAATGAAGAATTAATTTTTAATTGATCCGTAGAGGAGTAGTTGAAGGCAGTCTCTGGTTGAGGGTGAATGTTGGACGATTGAGCATGTTATATTAAGTTAAATGCTATAGGATTTTAAGATAGCCTCACCACACTTACATCAATCCAACTACTCCATGCATTTCAACGTGAGTTTAGTCACGGTTAATACATTTAGGTAACTGTGAGGAAGCTTTTAAACCTAGGCCCTTTTCCTCATCTTAAGAGTTAAACCCAAAATGTTCCAATTCCATTCGTGTCATTTACTTGGTTGTACAAATTCATTGTAATGTTCGGAATGAACTCCATGAAGATTTGGGTCACTGCCAGTTTCAGAAATTAGTAGACGTCATAGTCAAGTTCCTCTATTCACTTGAGTTTTATATAGAAATTCACCTCCCGCTTCTGTTTCATCATGACATTATACTCATGTTTAGAACTTAAAGTAGTTTAATTCTCGAAGTCTTAACTTCGTACATTTTAACTCATTTATGACAAGTCATGTACTTTAAGTTTCAGCATCCACATCTGTTCTATGATATCAATTATGAATCGTGCATTTGTCATGTCATCCAAACTTTAGAGTCTAAATAAAGACAAATGGGTACTAATAACCTTACCGCTCCCTCATTTTGTCCATCCCTGTTTTGGGTATTGTAAGCCTGGGTGGTTGTAATTTGCCCGGTAGTTGAGTTTAGGTTCTTGGATTTTTTCGTATAACCATGGTATCCGGAACCATTTTGGCCCGACTAATTCATGGGATCCATGCAAAGCGATCCCTCCACAAGGACCAGGTAAGACTCGGGCCTTTGGCCCGCGGTCGTGGCCCCAAAGAATTGTTTGCACCCAATGGGATTGAACCTGAGACCTCATCCCTCTTTTGGAGACTTAAGTTCAGGCCTTGTTGGGAAATTCAACTCTGATAACAAATACAAAGCAATATGCAGTGGACAATAATTTCCCCAACTTGTTAGAATCTGAGAGGAGCAACAATATCAAATAAATGAAAGCAACTAAAATTGACACAAGGGATTTTAACGTGGAAAACCCTTCTCAATGTGAGAGGTAAAAACCACGGGCACAAGCCAGCAAATCAAGCTCCACTGTGATCAAAATAGGGTACAAGCAAGTCAATAATTGTAGCACAAATCGTGCTCAATAATCTGCCCAAGAACACAACAATAGGTATGGAATTTGAGAACAAGAGAAACTGAAAAACCAGATTTTGCCTTCTACTGTTCAGACACTATATCTCTGTCCTTCGACAACTTCTCACTAATCCGACCGTTCAAAATCAAGATCCAAAAGTCCTAAACCCACTGTAAAAATTTCAGCCCGATCCAACGGTGAACAAAGGCGTGACAGAAGATTTACGGTCGCTGCTCTGAGTTTGTGCGAAAATTCTTTCTCTACTCTCTCAATTCTATTCTTCTTAGACCTCTCTCTCTTAACCCTAACTAATCCCTCTCACCTATTTATTGTGAATTAAATAGGCTTGATTTATTTGGACCTTTTGCTCCACATATGTTGGGAGCCCAAAATTCCAACAAGCATTCCTCTCGTCTGTCGCAATTTGTGTTGCAATATGAAGCCCTTACTTCCTTTAAGTTGTAAGAAACTCCATTCCAACTTTACAAACTCTAAATCTTGGTTCTCCACTCCAACAGTCTAATGTTCTCAGTAATTTGGGATCCCGGTTGATTGATTCAATTTTGATGATGAAGGGGCAATGGTCAGACATGCTTATGATAAATGCAAAGAGGAATATTTATGGCCATGTGTCTAACCAAGTATTTGACAGGAGAAAATGATCTAGTCGATTACTGACACCGTTCGTTTAAATTTAGAATTAGGTTTGTTTATCTTAAAATATATATTTATACTGTTTTAGATGTTATTTGGTGGTAAAGGTGGTGAAATTAAAATCATCTTTGACCGATTATGAAATAGTCTGAATTAGATTATTTCGAAACCAATCTTATTTTTATTTTGTCAAATGAAAAATGCCCAAAAATATAGTATTTCCGTACACTATATTTATTGTACAGGTAACGATCAAAAAAATATTTTTGGTATTAGACTTTTTTTTTTTTTTTTGTAAGTGGTACACTTCTTTTTTTAAAAGGAGAAACCGATTTCAAAAGGTCATAATTTTCAACGACTGGACCGACGGAGAAAAGGTCGATCGTTCATTTAATGAGAAATACCGTTAATTCACTTTTATTTCATTTCTCCGACACGAGAACTCCAACTCCCTCCAATGGCGGATACGGCGGAGAAAGATCAGCCGCTGACCCCCGCCGGCCGCCTGTTCCTTCAGCCTCAGATCGATCAAATCATCTACACCGCCATAACCGTAGATTTTCCGTTCTCCGTCGAATCATTCACGGCAGAACTCAAAACCTCACTCATGGTCCGACATCCAAGATTCTGCAGCCTACTGGTGAGGGACTCGTACGGACGCGAACACTGGCGAAGAACACAAGTCGACGCGGAACGCCACGTCATCGTACACCGGCGAAAAATCACCGACGACGATGACGACTCGGACGCCGTCAACAATTTCATCGCAGATCTCACCGTCTCCTCTCCTCTCCCGACGGACAAACCTCTGTGGGAGATTCACATGCTCCTGGAGCACAGAACGGCGGTATTCCGCCTGCACCACGCGCTGGGGGACGGGATCTCGTTGGTGTCGCTGCTCATGTCGTGTTGCCGGTGCGTTGAAGATCCGTCTCGGATTCCGAATCTTGGCGGCGGAGGAGGAACGTCTACGGAGGCGCGGCCGCGGCGGCGGCGGTGGTGGAGCATGTGGGATTTGGTGATGTGTGTGGTGTATACTTTGATTCATGTTGTGCAGTTCGTGGCGAGGGTATTTTGGCTGAGGGATGAGACCACCGTCGTTAGCGGCGGAGATGGAGTGGAGCTCTGGCCGAGGAGGCTTGCATCGGCGAAGTTCCGGCTGGACGATATGAAGACTGTCAAGGGGGCGGTTGCTGGTGCGGTGAGTTATTCTTGACCGTTGATTTTGGCTGAAGAAAATTCAATTATAGGCGTCTCGGTCTCAGATTGCAAAATTCCATTAATTCGCCGAACTACATAACCAATTTTTCTTTTAGGGCTGGTGTCTTCTCAATTATGTTATATTCATTTTTAATTGGTAATATTATGAGCAGTGCTAGCCAGCCCGAAATCCAACTGAATTTTAAATTGAATTGAGGTGAAATGACGAAATTGTCCCCACAAACACTGTTAGGGTCTGGGGTAATTTATCTCTTATTAAACTTGGTCATACTCATGGATAAATTCATATTTGGATGGTGTTCTGGCAATTTGGTGGCTTTTCACTTTCTCGAGTTAAGTAATACTTAATTATTAGAAACTTCTGATGATAGAATTGCCCGAACTCGGCCAAAGTAGGAAGCTTTTAGTATTCTATGTGTAGGACTTCTATCAATATAATAAGTTTTACGTACGAATGATAACGATATCCAGAATTAAAATTAAGTATAATAATGTGTATTTAATTACTATATATTTTATTTGTATTGATGACACCTGGGTTGTCAATTTTCTTCTAGAACTCTATGTGTCTGACTCGACTTGTTTTGTTGTTGTTTTGAACGAGCGAAAGATCCATTCTTTCAAGATAACAAAGAAAAGATTGGGGAGCTAGAAATGAAGACAAAAATTCATAGAGAAACATTTATTTCTTTTTTCCAGCCTGACAGTATATATGTTGATTTCGTGGACCCATTCAAAGATTTAATGGGGAAGCAAAGATGGATGACGGTTACTTTTTTGGCCGTTTCAGACAATTAATGATGTTCTTATCGGAATCATCTCATGTGGGTTGTCACGGTATTTGGACATCAGATCAACGAAAGGTAGCCGCAATCTAGATACAAATTCATGATAAATAATTGCTTGCACGTACTGTTGGCGCTTGTCTAGGATCTAGACGTCTATAACTGATTAAACAGCATTCGAACAGAATAGAGTCTTGCCTTTTCAAATAGAGCTTGCACTAAATAGTTGTAGATCCATTTTATCCCGCCATACAATTTTAAGTGTTCTTTACTTGTTTGCCATGCTAGCCTTGCCTGAGGGGCTTCAGCTTACGGGGCTCGCCATGGTAAATTTGAGACGGCCTTTGCAAATCCAGGTTCAATCATCTGATTCTTCATGTAATGAGGAATTATTAATGTTATTATCCTTCATGTGAAAATCACTTAGTTAATTTTTAAATAAATATATCCGGCTCTCTGAATTTGGATTGCATGATGCACGTATGCTCAAAGTTATGAGAAAGATTAGTACTAGTCGTATTAAAATCTTGAATCCAATATGATTGATTGTAATAGCATATTTTTTTATAAGTTAGTTTATATTTTCTTTCTCAAACTCGTGTGATATATATTCTCAACAGTTGTTCGTTCCAGGATCTAACAAAGATGATCAATTCAAACTCCAAAACTCATTGGGGAAACAAATTTGGCATCATGCTCCTACCCGTTTACTATCAGAAATTGGTGGAAGGTTCGAATCCGATACAGTTTGTTAAGAGAGCAAAAGAGATGACCGTCAAGAAAAAGATTTCATTGGAAGCACTATTCACGTATAAAATCGGCGACTTGGTCATGTCTCTGTTTGGAGCCAAGGTGAATGAATTGTTCAGCATTCAACAATTTTCGTTCCATAAAATGTAACATTTTTTCCACTTCCCTTGGTTCATAGATTGCTACCATCATCAATTATCGTGTTGTCTGCAACACAAGCTTCACCATCTCGAATATAGTCGGCCCACGGGAGAAGATTATGTTGAACAACAACCCGGTTAACTCCATTAGAGCAACTTCAAGCAGCCTTCCCCATGTAAGTGTTTTTTATGAGAAGATGGGGGGGACTCATCCATGCATGATATTGTGTTATTGTGCATTGTATTGATTGTGCAGGCAATCACGATGCACATGGTGAGTTATGCTGGAATTGCTGAGCTGCAAATTCTTGTTGCAAAAGATGTAATCCAAGACCCTAAAGTACTTGCAAAATTGTTTGAAAAAGCCTTGATCGAAATGAAAGAAGCTGCAGTGGGACAATTCGAATTCAAATAGAAATCTGAAAGATCCGCTCCGTGTAGTGTACAATCAACAATGGACAATCACAATTTCATCGGTAGGTTTAAGTGTGTGTGCAAATGTTTATGCTTTAGTAAAGTACTATTTCATGGAGAAAATTAAAAAAAAATAATTTATAAAAAAATGCGGTGTCTTTGCAAAGACTGTAGTGCTACAGAAAAAATTCTAATAGTCGTATTTTCAAATATTTTTAATTAAAAATAATTTTTCTTATATTTATATAAGGAAACTTCAATTTACCCTTGTCCCTTACAAATTACCAAATCAACAATGCAATTCTGCAAATTTATCCACAATGCAATTCTGCAAATTTCTCTTTCGTGTTTATAAACAAAAGACTCTAAGTTGATGCATCCATGCTTCTCATATGCTTCCATGTCGATCACGAACTTATCATTCACAATTACTGATACATTGTATAGCTGCTTCTCATATGCTTCCATGTCGATCTCAAACTCATGCCAGATCCAATTTGTTGGGCAGTAACTGACTTGGGATAAATTGATAAGGGTAATAGGTCTTATATGTATATTTTGTTTACTTTCAAAAATATCACTGTCTGCTTTTCCATCGCTGAAGCATCTCCTCTCCTATTTTTGGATTATAGACCAAAACAACATTTCAACCTCTAAAGTGGAAGCAGAAGCAGACCTAGCAAACACTCAAAAAACAAAAGTGCGGTGCAGCCTCAAGAAGCAGTTTCCAGAAGCTTTTGCAAACACTGCCTAAGTATGTATATGAAATAGGATATGGTAGTTGGATGATCCACCCAGTTTCAATTTTACTTGATATTTGACGAAAAAAGTATATGCAGTACGAAATGTAGGATATTCTAAGATTTATTCCATAGATGCCTAGTCATTCCGTGGAGGTTCATTTGCACCGAGATGTTCATGCTTAGGAGTACAAATCCGAATCCGAATTGATCGGATTTTATCCATTTGGTTCGAATTTTTTTGGATTATCCAAAAAATAATATTTTGGATTCGAATTTTACTGCAACATTTTGGATAACCGATTGATTATCTGAACCGATCCGAATTTTTTTGAATGTTTGCAAATGCTTCTACTTTGTCAAAACACTTTTCAATTGAGAAAATTTTAAAAAATTTATTTGTAAAAAAATGATGTATATTTGCAAAAATTGTGATGCTACAGAAAAAATTATAAAGTAATGTTTGCAATTGAAAATAGCTTTCCTTAAAAAAGTTCAATTTTACCCTTTAATCTTAACAAATTTACCCTCAATGATGGCCTACGAAAAAAGGTTTTGGGGAGAAAATGGATAAAAATGTCTTTTATGTATATTTTGTTTATTTTCAAAAATGTTACCACCTGCTTTTCCACTGCAGAAGCATCTCCTCCCCTACTTTTGGATTATAGGTCAAAACAGCGTTTGCGCCTCTAAAGTGAAAGCAGAAGCAGATCTAGCAAGCACTCAAAAAAGAAACAAAAGTGAGGTGCAACCTCTACAAGCAGTTTCTAAAAGCATTTGCAAACACGAAGAAGAACAACAAACAGAAGGTTAGTACAAGAAATCTTGCAGAAGAGGAATGTATTGTTACTGCTGGAAATTTTTTAATATATTTTTTTGGGGTGGTACCAAAATCCAAAACCTTGACCTCACACACACACACACTCACACACGTACTCACAGCACTAGGTCAAGGTTTTTTTAGGCCAAGGTCATGGTGGTCATCCGAAAAATTATACAATTTATAATTTAATTAAAATTATATTTACAATAAAAAAACCTAAAATTATCACTCATCTCCTACCCTAATTGCAAACGCTGAACAGAACACGAACAAAACGTATGTATATGAATACTAAATGCCCGAGTTATTTGGTGAATCAAAAGCCAAATCTTGGAGATGGCTGAGAAATGAAATACTAATGGAGGTTTATTTTAGGGGCAGTGCTACGGTTACCGGACATTCGATTATCGATTTTCGGTGATCCACCCTTTTTGACGATTTTTTGGAATTTTTACGTCGAAATCTTTCAGAAACCAGTCATAGATTTTGGTTTTGGTTGTTTCACCGCCAAAAAAACTAATATTCTATTAAACAAGCATTTTAAGAGTAACAAATTGAACTCTAACCTTAAACAGTTTGTTACGAGTTAAAAAGTAAAATTTAAGACCGATTGCATAAAGATTTTGATGCAAGACTTTAAAAAATATTGACGGATTTTTTGACAACCCGAAGCCACCGAAAATGCCCAATTACCAATTTTCGGTAATCAAATTTGTAGGTAATATTAGCATTTTCCTTATTTTAGGCCACTGATTTGAGCCGTCATATAGCTTCTTGTTCGGCAAATAAGCAAATGATAGCGTTAGGGAAAGGCTATCACAACAAGTGTTGTGTTTCACCGAATCTAAGTGGAGATGGCAACAATTCAAATTTGATCGCCAACTTTTCTTATGATCATGCCAAGAAGAACTTGCATTTCATATGACTCTTGTTTATGAGTATTCCTTTTAATTGTATGGAGCTGAAAATTGGATAAACGTGTTGTGAAGATAGATAAGTTATGATATAGGGCACTAATATTTGATAATAATTATACACTATTGCCTAGATGATAAAACTTGATTAGGTAAGTGGAAGACTCACATTTTGGTCACCCACTCACATGATTCCACTTAAACATTAGTGTAAAAATATTATGTTTTAATTAGTGTCCAATATTATTTCTTATGAGAGTCAAAAGAGAAAATTATTGAATTATTTAATTGTGAGAATTAATGTTTCAAATAGTTTCAAATTTGAACATCGCTTTCAGGCACGAAAATCAATGCATCTCTCACCTTCACCCCTCACTGCGGTTTGAATGCCGGCGGCCGTCCATAGGTCCGGTCCCAAGTGTGCGTGTAGATTTCGTGGCATTGAGTGGAGGAAAAACAATCAAGATACCTGTTCCAGAGGATACCATGGGCCGCCACAAATTCTGATCCGAAATGTCAATCCATTCACCCATAAATAATGTCCCAGAGGATACCATGGGCCGCCACCAGATTCCTTCGGGTACTAACGCCCCTCCCCCAAAAAAATTGTGTCTTGGAAAATGATTTGCAGTAACAAATATGGAAGAGACTCAAGAACCTGGAGTAGATAGTGATAATCCCTGTATTCAAGTGGAAAATAAAAGGAACAAACTGAGAAAGCAAAATCACAACCAGCAGGACAGAGTAAAAGAGAAAGCTGCAAATATCAGTAAAATGCCAACCTTTATAGAAAAAACACACGCCGGTTCTACAACCTTTTTCATCACTAACTTTTCCCAAAATGGAGAGAGTCAGAAATGTGGGATTTCTTCAGCAGTGTATATGGCAATGTTTGCGACATATATGCATTGATACGAGGTAAACGTTATGGCTTTATGAGATTTGAAAAATCTATCGATCCAGGTTTTATCTTGCAGGCACTGAGTGGATGCGGGGTTGGCACCACTGTTCTCCAAATCAATAGAGCACGAAATTCGGGAGAGCCTAGCATACTGGAGAAATTGTTGTCCAAAACACTAGGCCAGCCCTGCGCCTCAACCAACATCGGTTACCTGTGGAGGAGACAGTAACACTGGATTTTACCCCCGCATCTGAAGATATATTGTGTTTGGAATGGTGTCTGGTGGGATTACACATCCCAATTATGGATCTGAACACGATGCACAGGACTTCGGAACAAAATGGATACAAGGATAGTTCAGCGGTTCGTTAGGAAGGCGGAGAGGTCTTGCTAAAATTGGACTCTCAAGAAATGAAACTCAAACTACTGAATGACAAGAATATACAATATCATCTCTGTATTACCAATCTCAGACCCTGGAAGGTGGTAAATGGTCTCCTCGTCAGACCAGTTTGGTTACGCATTAAAGGTACTCCTTTACACTGCTGGAGTAATCAATTCTTCACGGAGGTGGTTGCGAACCTAGGTTAAACTCTTCAAATTGATGACAAAACTACTGCGAAGTCTGAGATGATATATGGTCACATTCAGGTTCTGACGAATTCCGCCGAGTACATCCGGAAGAAAAAGCTTGTCATTTCTGGACCAAAAAAGTTTGAGATCTTGATTGAGGAAGAACATGATCATGTTAGTACAAAATTACCACAAAAAACCTGGAAGGCTCCAACAAATGAGTGGCCTGAGCTGAAAGAAACCAATTTGATACCATCCAAAGAACCTGACCCACATAAGAAAATCCTGCAAACTGAGAACAAAGAAGTGGTGGAATCTACGGCATTGCACGGCAATTGCATAGCAATACATCAGTCTTCTTTACATTCAAAAAACTACCTCTACGGGGAAGTCGGCCTTACAAGAAGATCAACATATAGTGCTACATCCTAATGGACTATTTGCGAACAACCCAATATCTTCGGTGAACTCCTCATCTGCAACTCCAGTTAACTTGGCACAATCAGCAAATTACTTAGAATCTGATCAATCTGAATGTTCAGCAGAATCTAGTACCAGAATCTTAGAGTCTGTACATCAAATGGACACGAACAAAAAATTGGCCTGGTCAAGCAAAGAACTATCTTCTACTGCAAGGAGAAAAGTATATAAAGCAAAAGTGCTGGGAGGATTTACAGCTCTTTTAGCCTTTCAACACCAAAGATTAGGGAAACAGAAGCAGCTTGCAAACAGTATAAACCATACTTTAAATTTTTCTGAAACAAAGATAGTAAACGATTCAGACTTGCCAGGCTTCGTGGACTCTCCATAGTCTCCTGCGCTATGTCAAGACCCTTTCAACTTGCAATACTTCATAGATCAAACCCCAAAAAACACTGGATAGAATAAGCAAAGGAATCTATGATTAGGCCAAGCACTCTGCTGAAAAATTAAAATATCTTACACGGATTATAAAAGCACTCAGTTGTCGCCAGAATGTCCAGTACTCCCATCATCAGAGAGGGATGTGAGAATGTGGAGATTGAACCACAGTGTGTAGATGAAACAGATAACTTATGGAATTTGGTTCGATCCATAGGAGTGTGTGCCACAGGTCAAAACTAGGAGATCATAGATCAGTTGCGTGCCATTGATTTGGCTGCACTTACTAGATTCGAACAGCATTAAGCCACTGAGCCAGCAGATAGGTTAGATTAAACCACAACCGACGAGGATTGGTAGTTACAACATACAAGGCATGGGAACAACTAAAAAAACAATATCTGGAGACTAGTAATGGTGCAAAAACTAGACATGCAGCTAGTTCGGGAAACAAAAATGGAACATTTCAAGCAAGATATTTGCAATAGAATGTGGATTCAAACTGTGGATGGATACATAAGGATGTAAGAGGCAGATCGGGTGGGATTCTAGTTATATAGCACAGAGACACGTTCATTCTAATGTCTAGGAGTTTAGCATAAGGGTACATTCAAATCAGCGGGACATGGGCAAAAGAGAAAACACCTATTCACGTAGTGAATGTTTATGCACCAGCTTCAGTGGCTGATAAAAGAATTTTATGGTCTGCAATCCAAGCAGAAATTGCACAAGATCCTTCAGGCAGATGGTGTATCGCAAGGAATTTTAATGCAATAAGGACAGCAACGGAGAGAATTAGCATGGCAGCACCAATAATCAGAAAAATGTATGATTTTCATTTATTTATTATGGATTCTAATCTAATTGACCTTCCTTTGCAGCAATGGAGGTTTACATGCTACATTGGTAGCGACACAAGTTGTAGCAGGATTGACAGATTTTTATTATCTGCGAGCTGGGTTGCTTCATGGCCTAATTTATTCCAACATGCTCTGATGTGAAGCCTCTCTGACCACTGTCCAATTATCATTAAGGAAGATGACTTAAATTGGGGACCAAAAGCCATGCGTACACTAGACTGTTGGAATGATGATCATGATTTCAATGGTTTCGTACATTCTGAATGGAGTACTCTACAGGTGATAGGCCCCAAAGGTTATGTTTTACATAACAAGTTGAGACTTATGAGATCCAAGTTGCATCACTGGAACAGAAATATCTTCGGCAATATTTACACCAAAATTGAGACATTGAGATTGGAACAAAAAACAAATGATCTGAAAGTAGAGTTAGGTATTCTCCGGCCTGAAGAGGTTGATCTTAAGAAAAGATCGCGGTTATCTTTGCAGCAAGCAATTAGGGCCATAGAAAAACTGACTTATGAGAAATTACGCTCAAAATGGATTCTGGAATGCGATGGGAATTCTTCTTAGTTTCACACTCGTTTAATGAGGAACAGGAGAGTAAATAGCATTAGAGGGATGGAGATAGATGAAGTACACTCAAGAAAACACTGATTTCTTTAAAAAACAGTATGAGGAAACAAGAAGAACTAGACCATCTCTAGATTTAGCAGGAGAGCATCTAGTCTCAAGTGATGATAATATGAGCCTAATCAATGCCATTACTGATGAGGAGATCAGGACGGCCATCTGGAATTGTGCCTCACGAAAAGCCCCAAGACCAAAAGGCTACAATTTTCAATATCTACAGACACACTGGGAGAGCATCAAAAAGGACTTCACTTCCTTCATACAGGAGTTTCAAGCGATTGGTCGACTAGTGTGAGGCCTGACAGCAACACGGATAGTGTTCATGCCTAAGATTAACATTCCAACAGCAATGGAATACAATAGGCCTATATCTCTAATAGGCAGTGGCTACAAGATATTGGCAAAAATCCTCGCCAACCGGCTAAAATAGATTTTAGGGAAAGTGATTTCCAAGGAGCAGACAGGATTCATTGCGAGTCTCACTTAGGGTTGTTCACGAACAGAGCCGTTCGTGAACAAGCTCGAATTTGACTCGTTTAAAGTTCGTTTGTTCGGTTCGCAAACCTTAACGAACAAAGCTCAAACACGAAACTTTGTTCGTTAAGCTTAACAAACAAGCTCAGTTCGTTCGTTAACCTTACAAAATAAGCTCTGTTCGTTCGTTAACCTTACCAAACAAGCTCGGTTTGTTCATTAAGCTTAAAAAACAGAGATCAAACATGGATTTTTTTGTTCGATCTTGGTATGTTAAACAACATTTTTTTGTATGAACATTTTATTTTGTATGATAGTTTTATTTTTGTATATGATGAGATATAAGACCATCTTGTTAGGGGCAAAAATTTTAAATTGATTTTGATTATGTTTGATACCATATCAAACAACCCAGTTTAGTTTAAAGTAATTGCAATGTATTCATACATATACATTTATTTACGTATCAATATGATTGTTTTTCTTGAATGATCCGTTAAATGATAATGAAGGTATCAATCGGTCTTTACTTTTCATTATTTTCATTACTCGTTAATGCAGAATTAACGATCTTGAACATGTAAACGAACACATAAACGAGTCGAACATGAACAAATGCAAATCATCCCGTTCGCAAGCCTGATCGCAAACGGTTCGTTAAGCTTAACAAACAAGTTTGGTTCGTTCGTTAAGCTTAACAGACAAGCTCGGTTCGTTAAGCATAACAAACAAGCTCGGTTCGTTCGTTAACCTTAACAAATAGAGCTTGAACATGACCTTTTTGTTCGAGCTCGGTTCATTTACAGCCCTAGTCTCTCACTCAAGTTAAAGGGAAAATTTTATAAAATGGTTATAAGACTGGCAATGCTCTACAGGTCAAAATGTTCTGCTATGAGACTTTCACATGCGTGGAAATTTGAAGTGGCAGAGATGCGAATGCTAAGGTGGATGTGTGGTCGCACGAGATTAGACAAGATTCTAAATAGGGTCTTTAGAGATACACTAAGTGTCGCATCTATAAGTGTCAAACTGAGGGAGGAAAGGTTACGATGCTTTGGACATCAAAAAAGCATTCAATACAATCAGTTGGAATTTTCTGGAGATCATGATGAAAAAGATGGGCTTCAGTGAGAAATGGTGCAACTGGATTATGAAGTGTGTAACTACTGCAAAAGCTTCAGTATTAATTAATGGAGCAAGTGCAGGAGTATTCAAACTCAATTGAGGCCTCCGTGAGGGAGATCCTCTATCCCTTATGTTATTCCTGATTATAACTGAAGGCCTACATCTGATGATAAACAAAGCTGTAGATTTGCAATTATTCACAGGAATCAAAATTGGACAGGTGACAATATCTCACCTACAATATGCAGATGATATCCTTCTTCTAGTAGAGGGCACATCAGATAATGTATCGCTGTTGAAAAGTATACTGCAGGTTTTTGAACTCATCTCCGGTCTGTAAGTGAATTTCATTAAGTCGGAACTATTTGGGGTGAATGTTCTTGCATCAAATCTGAGTCATTTTCCAAGCTATTTCGCTGTCAAACAAGCTCCTTGCCTTACAAATATCTCGGTCTCCCTATGAGAGCAAATCCAGGCAGAATCATGACATAGGATGGTTTGATAAAACAGCTCGAACCTATCAAAGGGAATTTTTAAACATCAAAGGGAAATGCACGCTCATAAAATTCACTCTATCAAGTCCCACAGTCTATCATTTATCCATGTTCAAAGTTCCAGTCCAGATTGCCAAGAAGATAACAGGGTTGATAACCAGATTTTTATGGCAGGCGAAGGCTACTCACCAACGTCCAATTCACTAGACAAGTTGGCAGCACCTGTGCCTTGATAAACAGTCTGGTGGTCTTGGATTAAAAAATCTAACTTCCATGAATCAAGCACTACTAGCAAAATGGGTATGGCATTATAAGACAGAATCTGGCAGCCTCTGGAAAGAAGTCATATCATCAAAATATTTTGCTGACACAGGATACATGACTGAGCTTCATTTGATTTCCCTTCAGGACAATACCTCGAAGACATGAACAAACATTTGGCTAGCAGCTGCTTATGAACCATGGTTTAATAATAACATGAGCCTCATGCTTCAATCTGGAAACAATGCCCTCTTTTGGACCACAAACTGGACAAACGAAGGTACGTTAGCAACATTGTATCATGGACTGTATTTGCTTTGTACTAATAAGGAAGCTACTGTAGGAGGAATGCTGGATAGCGAATGCAAACTGAGATCCTCGTACAGTTTGGATGCAGGTATAACAGCAGAGTCTTCAGCCTTTAGGAGGGCACTACGCTAGTGGAAACAGAGAGTCTATCAGCATTGTAGGATCATCTGAAAAATCACCAACTACAGAGAGTCGAGGAGGATGAATGGCGATGGAAAGCTTGCAAAACTGGATGTTTCACAGAGGCCACAGCGTATAAACGAATACAAAACCAGATAACTAATGATGAAACAGATAGAAGTTTCTTGGCAATAGCTTCGGCGAAATATGCACCTAACCGCGTTCAGTCATTCACTTGATGGATAACTTGAGGCAACGAGGACTCTCTATTGCTCCCATGTCAAACAGATGTGTATGGTGTGGACTAGTTAAAGAGTGCGTGAATCACCTATTCGGTAGCTGCTCTCATGCTGCTGAAATATGGTTGCAGATCTACCAAATGGAGAGACACTCCATATATACCACCCTTACCGCTGGAATAACATATAAAACTCTTCATCACAGCCTTTCAAGGACGAGTTTGGAGGCAAATTGGTTTCGTGATTTGGCAGGGCACAGTATCGTATATTTGAGAGGAACGTAAATGCGTCCGGTTCGATGACGAAGGAATGATTGACGTAATAGAAATCTTGGATAGAGGTCCATGGCATCATTCCAACACGCCACACTATTTCATATTGGCTTCCACATCTTGCACCCATTTTTGTTTTAGCATGAATGGTCTGTATATTGCAGTAAACCTCCCGTAGATATAGTTTCATTCTTTAAGCTGTTTGTATATACTAAAAAAAATTAATTGTGAGGATTAGTAATACTGCTGACTTGTGAAAATCAGCCCAAAGATTTCAGTATATGGTTGTCCATCAGTAATGTGGACACAACCCTAAACCCATAACTGGCTAGTTTATTTTGCAAACTCCAATCCACGAAGACAACAACACGACTCTGATCTTACGTCTACATCAACATTCACCAAGATGGCCATACTGCAAATTTCATCAGTCCTGCCTTGCAATGGAGTCCATTTCTTTGTCCGCATGCGAAAAAATATGGCCTTCGCCTTCTCAATGTGAAATGGAACCCATGTCCCCCTCCCTGCTTCTCATTTGCAATCAACCGAGCTTTTCGAAAATCGCAATCTATTAAACTTTTGATATCCGGCAGCAGGTTGACGTTATGGGGGAAAGTCGTAGCATTTGGAGCATCATACTGGAACACTGCACATAATAACATGTTACATTAGTTGAGAGAAAAAAAAAGAAACCAAACATGCGATGCGAAATTGAAATTAATGAAGAGATGAGAATCTGTCTTGTTTTACCGAGTGTGTCCCTCAAGTAAAATGGGCCGGATTTGAAGGCCCAGTCGGAGTAATTAAAACCAAAATGCCAGTGTTGTGCTCCGCCCACAACCAATGTCCGGGGAGTTTTTGACTTCCCGAAATCCCTATTGTTATTGGCATATGACATGGGAAAGAAGAAGAAGGAAGCAAAGACAAGAAGAGTGACAAATACATATTTAAACCCCATTCTTGTGTTGCTTAAATCCAGATTGTGATGGATGGTACCAATGAAGGATGGAGTGGAGGGATTTATATAGGAGCTGATGATGGGAGTGGTAATATTTGGGCCATGAATTGGTCTTGTGTATATAAATTTTCCATCGATCAATTTCGTCTACATTCCATATAAGACTTGAAAGGGTACCAATTTCAAAGTGGGATGAATGCTTTTGTGGGATTTTATCAGTGAAGATTTTGCCTTTCTTGGGAATACAATTTGTGGGATTGGAAATTATTTATTGGACCCGTTCAAATTTTGTGCTTGTTCCTTTCTCGACGAATCCGAGAATGGCAATATTGATTCAATGCAGATTTCGTATTATGGAAACCAGATGATATTTATTTGTTTGATGGCAAATCACATCTCTCATTTACCAAGTCTCGAGCCTCGTTTAAATTTTTTTAAACTTTCAAAAATTTCAATTCATCAACTTTCTTTAAATCCCATTTTTTGTGCACGTAATGCACGTGTAGAATGTAGATGATTAGATGTTACTTAGACCTACCAAAAAAAACTGATAAAAAAAAAGACCTACCAAAAAAAAGATTTACTTATTTAAAAAATTTGAAGTGTTGAAGATCAGATGTCAATAAATGATAATTCTAATTATAAACGTTAGATTAAAGTGTTGGATCGTGATTTCGACGATCATAATTAAAATTCAGCACATAACTCATTTATTTGATACCTAACATTCAGCACTGTAAGCTTACTCGTTACTTATATATGGATAATGTTACTTTTTTGATAACGTAGGGAACCCTACCGAGGTAGGTAAACCCAATGCTCTACCGCAATAGCTTGCAAACCATGTTAGGGAGGTAAGTCACACTTGGCAAGGCATATGCGACAGGCTCATATCGATGATGAGATTCGAACTCATAATATTTGTATGCAATTGTCACTCTGAGCACAACTAGACAACCCCTCTTTGACATATGGATAATGTTACTTATATATGGATAATATTACTTGGCTAACCCCTCTTTGATATAGCGATGATGTTACTTATATATGGATAATGTTAATTATATATGGATAATGTTACAAGCATTTTTGAAATAGTGTCACACCATATTTATGTTAAAATATTATTTTTTTGGTGTTGTAATTATTAATTTGATGGTGCTACACCATGGGATTTGTTTGTACCAAATTTAGATCATGTGCAAATGTGGACGTTTTTCTTTATTTGATACTAGCCTATTATCCGTGTTGAAGACATTGTTTATAATTTGAATGTGTTAAATTTACAAAATAAAAATTATTTTCATGAATGTGTAAATTAAAAAACCTTAAGTAGTCACTTATTTTTTTTATCACAATTTGATTTTGTTTGAATAATAATAATAACTAGCTTATAACCCGTGACTGAAGTCACTATCCGTACTTTGAATATATCAATAAATCATTATTTTGAAAAAAAATACTTTTTGAAGCCATTGGATATGATTTCTTGATATTGAGGCAAAACTTTTATTCCTCATTATCTTCAGAATCCTCTTAGGTTAAGTACACTACTGAAAATAAAAAGAACTCACTTAAATCATTTGCCTGACCAAAAATTTACCCCAAACTCGCCATAATGGAAGAAAAAGGATAGGTAATATGCAAAATAAACATTGACGAAATTAGAATCCAAACACAGAAACAAAATTCAAGCATCTCCGGCCAGTCTTTCTCACTTCAAAATCTAGCCGCCGCCATCAACTTCTTGTCGGCATATCAGCACCATTCAGGCATCTCCGGCCGGTCATTCTCACTAGTTCCGATTTGTGACAGTTTCAGGCCACCGGCCAATGATCGGCTCATCGGCCATGCCATCTCAGGAGGCATTTCCTCCTCTTTATGGTTCAGAATCCAAGCCTGAAGGCCCAGCAATACAAAGATCTTTCGCAACACTTTTTGGTGCCAGAAACAACTCATCATACGCGTCGATTCCTTTGAAAAAATTGGGTGAATGGAAAGGAGAACCAAAAATCTCTTTCACGAAGGATGAAATTGCCTCTCTCTGAGCGCCTCCAGCACTTGCTCTGCTTGGGAAATTTAGCCGTGGTCGCCCTTCTATGCTTGAGACGAAAAACCCCATCTGACCTGAAGATTCCCCATCTACACCATCATACAGTTATGATCCCTCTGATCTACAATATTTTATTGATCAAACACCTACTACTCTATCAAGAATTAGCAAGGGATATGTAAATCCAGTGGAATATTCGGCAAAAAACCTGAATGTACAGACCAAAAGCAAACAACGAGCAGCCAATGATACTGGCCTGACTAGTCCTTTGTCCTCACTGCCATTCTCGAAAAGACCTTTAGATGCATCACCATTGGTGGAGTCTCAAAAGGCCATGGGAGAGGTTGAGCAATTACCTAATGAAACAACCAAACGGTGGAACATGGTGAAGACACTGTGGGTACCATGGGATCTCATTTGGGCATCGTGGAGCAACTCAGGGAGCTTGATAATGCTGCATTAATCAGGTTTAAGAAAAGAGGTTATGGTCAGATAACAATTTATACTGGACTCACAAGGACTCGAGGGGAGGTCTGGAGGGGTCCTTACTATGTGGAGAAATGGGATCTTCCAGCAAACAGATACCCATTATACACCAGGTTTCGTAAGAGTCAGTGGTGAATGGGGTCCCAATAAAATCAAAGTCCACATCATTAATGTTTATGCCGCAACACTTGTGGTGGAAAAATGACATCTCTGGCAGGAGATTCTAGCGGAAATATCAGTTGACCCAAATGGAAGGTGGCGTATTGCAGAGATTTCAATGCAATCCTATCAGCATATGAAAGAATCAATATGGCACACCCTAATGTAAGGAAGATGTTCGACTTCCATAACTTCATTTTAGAAGCCAAGCTTGTGGATTTATCGTTGCAACAACAAGGCTTCACTTGTTATGATGGAAGAGGTTCAAGTAGCAGTAGACTCGATCGCTTTCTATTCTCTGTGGAGTGGATGAACAAATGGATGGACTTGTTTCAGTTGGCCTTAAGTAGAAGTATCTCCAACTATTGTCCTGTTCTTGTTAGGAATGATGTTCTGAACTGGAGTCCTAAAGTGCTGATAACATTAGACTGTTGGAATGAAGACCCAAAATTTAAGGAGATGGGCAGGAAGGAATGGAGTAGCCTGGAGGAAACAGGCACTAAGGGTACATATTGCATCAGAAATTGAGGAAGATGAGGGCAAGATTGAGAAAATGGAATAAGGAAAGCTTCAAAAATATTGATAAGCGGATACAAAGATTTAAACTTGGCATTCATACATTTGATCTGAATGAAGAACTTGGTTTGTTACAATCGTCGGAAGCTTAGGAAAAAAGACGGTTTGGTTAACTCTTTATTAGGCTATAAGGCAAAAGCAAAAGTTGGTTTTCCACAAAAGCAAGTCTAGATGGGTCGGAGAGGGGTATGACAACCATGCTTTTTTCAACTCAAGATTAATGAAGAACAGAAGGAGGAATTATATTCGGGGCTTAGAATGTCTGGTTGGATGATGTACACTTGTTTTTTTTAAAATTTATTGATGATGGCCGACCTCCTCGACCAAAAGTTTTTACAACAAAAATAAACGCAATAGTCAAGATGCAACTAATATATTGGTTTCCTTCTTCTGAATGAGGAAGAGTTCTTCAATCCAGTACTGATCTTCTCCAACATGCAGCAGCTGATACCAATTGATTTTGTCCACGTGCAGGAGCTACATGCTTCAGCATCAGGTTTTAGTCTTGTAGCAAGTTTGTGGCTTGTACCTTCATTTTGTTCCTCCAAGCTCTGCATCCCCTAAGGGCCTCCCATTGCATGGGGGGTCATCCAAACAATATCCTCACAAGCAATCAAGCAAAGTGAAGAGTAACATTATATCCCTTACCTCAAAACATAGCACCAATCATTATGATCAGTATATATTCAAAGCCGTACCTTGGCCGGCGGGACTGCTAACTACTTAGCAGTCACCTCTGTATGTAAAAGGACCGCAAAATCCAGTGGAATCAACTTAGCAGCCAAACCAATTGTCATACTCCCCTTTTGCAGAACGAGTTGATGTACGTCCAGCCTTTGTCCCATCCCTTTGCCTCCCAGGCAGAGGCAAAGATGCTCTGCCTCCCCTTAGAGGTCACAACTTTCACAAAGAATACTCTAGTTCATCAATATCCTCACGAGCAAGAACAAATATGACATTAGCAGTAATGTTCCAATTTCTCAATGTGATCAACAACTGTCAGTAGCATAGAATAGGTCCAAGAAGTGTATCTTGGCCAGAGGGACTGCTAATAAATCAGCTGCCACCTCCATGTGAGATAAGACCGCAGAAGATTCTCATAGAATCTGCTTAGCAACTGAGTTAACCAAACCAGAACTAGCGTCGTGCTGATCATGCTCCAGACCCATTTTTAGAATGAGTTGAGTATGGGAAGGGACGGATTCCTGTGTGTAGAAGTTGCGATCCCCCTGTGCATATCCCCATTTTGCAAGAGGGATGGCAATTTGATGCTGCTTACGATGACCACAGAATAACTTGAGGTGATCATATCTGGACAACAACTTCCTTGTGCATAAGAAAGAAGTATATTCCCTCCATGGGCATCGCACTTCATCCCCAGCTAACAGATAGTTAAACTGACGAGGGATTATAATAACTCTAAACTGCACACTTTTTTGTCCACTGGAAGAGAATTCAGCAGAGCTCGCCAAACTAGTATGCTAATTTTAATAGGCACATGAGGGTCCCAGATAATCTGAATTATCCACTGCTTATGGGCTTTGTGTCACGCCAATTCCCACGCAGTTCTGAAACTGAAATTTCCATCACGAGAAGGCTACCAAATGGGCTTATCATCTCCATCTATAATATTCACTTTAAGAATCAAAGAACTGATAGAATCCGTAAACAAGGATCTATCAAAATGCCATTTCCCATCCTTAATAATGTCGTGCACTAATGCGTCTGGATAATGAGGTGCTTGACTAGCAAGAATTATATCCTCCTCCAGCCACCTATCATGTAGGAACGTACAACCGCCGGATCTGCCAATAAAACAAGAACTCAGTTAGTTCTTCGAAAATCCGAATAGTAACAAAATGTATAAAACTCGAAATCTGGAACTAGAGCCCAGATTCAATAGCAGTATGTAGATCTTTGATAAGGCCGTCAGAAACAGAGCCGGAAAACCGAGGGACACGCCGGACTTTTGCCGGAAACCGCACAGCCGTCACTAATTGATCCCGGGAAACAGAGGACAAAGAGAGTTAACAGGCCAAGAGAGTAATCTGGCCAAGAGAGATATTTGCAGAGAGAGTAATCTGGCCAAGAGAGATAACAGGGCAGAGAGCTTTGCCCTACAGAGAGAGATGCCAGAACGGCAAAAGTGAAAAGTGAGTACAACAAATTAGGGTTGGA
>JAOYMZ010065553.1:0-12618 GCA_025802335.1 Pinguicula primuliflora
CTGAAGAATTCAATGAGAGGACCATGAAAGATCCCTACTTGACAAAATTACAAAAGTATGTATCCTTTAAAACTAGTTCAATCAAGGGTGAGTGTTATAGATATATGTTATAGTTATAGTGATTGGTACAGTTTTATAAGGATAAGACTTCTGTAACTGATGGTCATTATCTCTATATAAAGAGGATTACAGAGAATAACAAAAACACAGTTTTACACTTTTCCAATCTTCTACTTTTCTTCTTGTAGAACTCTTCAGATTACAACAGGTATTTAATTCTTCAACCTCGTTTTTTCGTTAACTAAGTTTTATTTATTTAATGTGTATTTATAATAAAAAATGCTAATTATACCACCTAATTTTATCAAAAATCACAACAACACTTTTTATTATTTATATTTTAATTATTTTTTATTTATGGTTGTAATTGTTGTCACTGTCAAATAATGAATAAGTATAACGCTGCCCATTTATAACTGGGCTTAAATTTAAAGCCCGTACCCCACAGTCACTTAGCCCACTTCTTTTTTCATACAAATACAAACACACCAAACTCTACTCGGCAAAACCCATTTTAATATCCCGTCTTTGAGGCACATGGAAGGAAATCCATGTCTGAAGCTTGACTTGCTCAAAAGCTTCGGTAGGATGGCTCCAACTCGTCTCAAATACTCTCTTGTTCTTCACTTTCTACAGATGCCAGCATGTATGTTGCAAGATTACAGCCCAATCTTGTCGCCTCTAAGGAATTTTCAATTCTTTAGGATCCGTTTGTGTTTATTTGACGGAATTATGTGGTATTACGTGAAATTTACTTGAGATTGGTCCGTAATACCATGCTTACTACACATGAAAAAAATATAGTGGTCAAACCAAATTATGGGATTGAAAACAAGGACGCGCGCGTTTTTTGGATTAATTTTGATTCCAGACCCAAAAATTAATCATAAAAAATCGTGGTATTGAACCAATTTCGTATTCGACCTTTACATTCACCCTCTAATATTCTCACAAATTACATCAAAATGTCATCGAGATTTAAATCTCCACACGAACCGAATATTTGGGGGAAACCATCAGAACTTACGAACCCTAGAGATCGTTTTCATGCAATCAAAGAATCGCGACGCCAAATCCAATATCCACGACTGCATACAAGGTAACACATTAGAACTAAGCAGATTACATGTGTAAATTTCTTGATTTAATGTGGATTTATAAGATTTTGTGTTTGATACATTGCATTGTGTTGTGTATTGAACTTTATACACCCCGTGTATGTTTGGATGGGTGTAATTGAGAACAATGATAGTAAATTGTTTGCCTTATGGACTCTCAATGAACTGTATGATGAGTACGAGCGTGATGAAGCTGCTGCATTGAAAAGTTTCAAACGTGAAACACCTCCAATGTATAGTCTTAATGCAAAGAAGGAAGAGTTTGTGGCTAGAATGGCTGGTGGGTCTGCCTTATAATGTTTTAACAATTTAAGAATGCATAAGGAAACATTCAACAAACTTGTAAACTTGTTGGTACATGAGAGAGGATTAAAGAATAATAAGTATACATGTGCTACTATTTAAATTACAGTTTTTCTGCATTTATTGGGGCATCATCAGAAAGTTGGGATTCTTGGAACATACTTCAAAAGAAGTTTTAAAACTGTTTGCACATTTTTTATAGGGTGTTAGAAACTGTACTTCGACTATTCTTGGGAGGAGTGGTAGGAGATGTCAGTCATGGATTCAGGGCTTTCCTCCTTGGAGCTATCTAAGTCAGATAGTCACTTTTCAGGGTAGCCTGCTTCAAGTGCTTGTTTTATCCTCTGCCGTTTAGCTTTTGCCTTAGCCTTCTTCTCATTTTTTTTTCCTTTTGGCCTCAGCCTCCCTCCTCCTTTTCAGGAATCTTGTTAGTTATGTAGAATCAAGGGGAAGATTTACTCAAATCTTCCCGACTTATCTCCTGGAATTTAGTTATCATAAATACCAGGATTGTGCCATACCTTGTATCTACAAGAGATGTAAACGAAAAGAGAAAAAGCATGAAAAACAATAAGAAGAAATATCTTTTTTCTCGTGGATGTAGGTATAGCCGAATTACATAAATCTCGTGTTCTTGTGTGTGTTTATGTGTTAATCTTGTGTCTTCATGGTATCAGAGCCAGGTTTGAATCCCAATTTCGTCATCTACCAATCCTTAGACCGTGATTGAAGATGACAGAGCAAACGACAATTGTAGAGGCGGCAAGGGTGTTAGGAGAACAACTTGCCACTATCATCGAGAGCAAACAGAACGGGTCTATTCCAAAAGATGAAGGGACGAGCAGTGGGAGTGAGGGATACATCATTCTCAAAGAGGTACTCAATAATCATAACTACCCAATATGGTGGAGACGGATTGAGATAGCTATCGGCGGCAGGGTCCGCATTGAACACATTACCAAGGATCTCGTTCCTCCTAGAAATGGAGAGTCGGGATACCGCTGTTAGTGGGAAAGGGATCTCCAGTTTTATGACTGGATTACGAAAAACATGAATGATGACGTTGCCCAGCAGTACATGAACTTTCCAACAGCATATGATCTATGGAAGGGTCTAACGAAGACAGTCCAATCAGGGGAGGATAACTTGTAGATTTTCGATTTAACAACAAGAGCGGATAAGTTAACACAAGGAAGCATGAGTATAGATGATTTTTACAGCAAAAGTAAAAATTTGTGTATGGAGGTAGATCGACGACAACCGAATCTGATGAAGGATCCTGAAGATATCATCCAGTTTAATGCTCTACAAAACGAGCATTGGCTTTTCAAATTTCTCGCTGGACTCGACGACATATTTGATGCAATTGTATGAGACATCCAAAGGGAGAAGGAATTTTCGGATATGGATGTCGCCTAAACCACCGTCTGGCGAGCAGCGGCGTGCAGAAACATCATCAGACCGGTGGGTCAGAACTCAGAATCAGGTATTAACCCTAATAGCTCGGGCCTGGGATCCGAACTCATCATCCACCACGGGTCTGGTATCTCGGGTCACGAGTCTGGAGCAGGCGGGTCACCAGCGCCGGATGCAGACAACGGACAGGGCCGTGAAGAAGGCGGAGTCCATTACGGGGCAGGGCGACTCGGGCCATCTCAGAACCAACATGCACCGCCACAGCACACATCTCCGGCTGCCACCATCGCCCATGGAAATCCACCACCTCAGTACGAGCACCGGTTAGATCTAGGGAGGAATAATTTCCAATCATCATCCCAGTGTGAGACACGAATCTGTAACTTCTGTGGCATCTGGGGGCATATTCGCCGAGATTGTCGACGAGCGAACGGGATTTCACACGGTAATGGGCGGCGACAACAAAGAAATTGGCCGGGAAGAGGAACAGTAGCAATGGGCAAGAGTCTGGAAGAAGGGATAGAAATTGAGGGACTAACTGCGGTCGGGACTGAAGGCGATGTACCGCCACCGACCGCCATCCTCTCATTCTAGAGCAATACATAGGAAACTTTCAGGAGATGGGAAGAGGAAGAAGACGAGACGTCTCACAATGTGGCGAGAGTGATGGGTCACATGGAAACAAGAGGTGCATGAATGGCAAATCAGGTAACACCTGTACCATGTCACATTTTATTCAAGTAGTTTTGAGTTAGGGCCACGTCTATTTGGGCCGCCAGAACAGAATAAATGCAGGAAAAAAGGAGGAATTGGGTTGGGAAGATCCGACCCAGTGGAAAATAAAGCAAGCACTGGACAGGTTGGGCCCAAGCCCTTAGAAAAATTAAGTGGGCCAAAATTTTTTGGCGACGGATGCTTCGAAAAATTTGACGATGATGTCTCGTATGCATTATTGAGTTCTAACTCTAAATCTCGTAACTGGATTTTTGACTGTGGAACTATTGACACAGTTACATATGATTATGCTGATATTATTAGTTCGCAGGTGCCCCGCAAGAAAATAATTAAGACAACAAATGGAGAGAGATTATCTGTTACGAAAGCAGGAATAATTGAGATAACACAATCTCTCAAGTTATTCAATTGTCTCTTCGTTCCATCACTATCACACAAATTACTCTTTATTAGTCATGTCACACAGGAATTGAACTGCACAGTACTGATGTATTCATCCTTTTATGTTTTGCAGGATATTCGGATAAAGAAGTTCATTGGGCGTGGCAGTGAGCGGGATGGACTGTACTATATGGATGAGGTTGAAGCTTGTGGCAGTACTCCAATGGCTACATCAGATAAAAGGGGGTGGTTATGACATCGTTGTCTAGGTCATCCCTCAGACAGTTATCTTCGAAAGTTATTTCCTAGACTTCCCTGTTTTCCTATTAAGTGCGATTCATGCTCTCGTGCTAAGACCCATAGAGTATCATTTTCTACTAGTATATCTCGTGCGGAAAAGCCTTTTGAACTTATTCATGCCGATGTTTGGGGACCTGCCCCTATTGTGAGAGGAAATGGATTTTGTTTTTACTTTTTATTTGTTGATGACTGCGAGGATGTGCTTGATTTATTTTTTGAAGAATAAGCCAGAGGTTTTCGATAAATTTGTGCAATTTTATCAAATGCTTCTTACTCGGTTTGGCTCATGAATGAAAATTTTTCGTATTGATAATGGTGCTAGATTCTGGTGCTCCCAAGGATTTTTGGTCTGAGGCAATTAACACCGCCACCTATCTTGTTAACCGCCTGCCTACGAAAGTATTGAATTTAAAAACTCCTGTGCAAGTGTTGTCCTCGTTTACTAGGATACACACTTACCTCACATTACTTCCTCGTGTCTTTGGGTGTTCAGTGTTCGTCCACATCCCCAAATATCATCGTACCAAACTAGAGGTGTGTGCTCTGAAGTGTGTGTTTGTCGGCTATGGTGTTAATCAGAAGGGGTATCGGTGTTATGATCCGGTTTCAAAGCATATTTATACCACACTTCATTGTGATTTTGTGGAGTCTGAGTTCTTTTATCAGGCAACACCATCTAGTGGCCAGGGGAAGACTGGAGGTGACTCACTAGAGTGGATTGCCCCATCACAACTCGACGTGTCTACAGTACAGCCTATCCCATCGCCATGTGACATTTTTTCTCCGGATATCGAGGTATGTTCTCCTGACCTTACTGATTTATCTCACCCTACCCATGTGGAGTCTTTTTCTGTGCAGCCTGCTGATGATGTAGCTGATGAGACTAATGACATGGTTACTCCTGGTGCTGGAGTTGATGATGACGAGGGACCTTTAGTGCCGACACATGTGCTACCTGTACGGAACACGAGGGGTATTGCAGCGAAGAAGTACTCACCTGATCATATTCCTGGGGAAAAGAGATATTTGATGGCTAATCTGTTCAGGGGGAGCGAATCTTTGTCAGCAAGATCATTTGTGATGTCCCTATATAGTGAGGATATTCCAAGGAGTGTAGAAGCAGCTATGTCTATTTCAGAGTGGAAGGCTGCTATGGAAACTGAAATGAATGCCCTATGCTACGAGACAGCCATACTTGGGTGAAAATGAGATTATCTCCAAGAAAGTGCTCAGTTGGTTGTAAGTAGGTGTTTACCATAAAAGGAAAGCTGATGGTTCAGTTGAAAGATACAAAACAAGGCTCGTGGCTAAAGGATATATACAGACCTATGGTGTAGATTATTCTGAGACCTTCTCTTAGTGGCCAAGATAGATACGATTAATGTACTATTCTCGATTGCAGCAAACAAGGATTGACTGTGGCACCAATTTGATGTGAAGAACACATTTCTTTATGGAGATTTAGTAGATGAGGTATACATGGAGGGATCCCCTGGGTTTTCTGATGAATTTTTACCTAGAGATGTGTGTTTGTTGAAGAAGGCATTGTATGGCCTAAAATAGCTCTCTCGTGCCTGGTTTGAACGATTTACACTTGCTATGAAGAAGTATGGATATGTGCAGAGCAACTCAGACCACATACTATTCATAAAGAGGAGAGGTAGTATTACTTGTCTGCTGATTTATGTTGATGATATGATTATTACAGGAGACGACAGGGAAGAAATTTGTAAGCTGAAGAAAAATTTGTTTACTGAGCTTGAGATGAAGGATTTGGGGAAACTCAAGTACTTCTTGGGATAGAGGTTATGAGATCGAGAGTAGAGATACATATTTCCCAACGGAAATATATTCTGGATTTACTAGCTGAGACAGGAATGCTCGAAAGTAAGCCTGCTGACACACCTATGGTGCTTAACTATGGATTGATGATGGTGGATGGTGTGGTTTGTGCAGATCGAGTGAGGTATCAACATTTGGTAAGGAAGCTGATTTATCTTTCCCATACCAGGCCACACATAGCATATGCCGTTGGTGTGGTGAGCCAGTTCATGCAGAACCCACAGAAGATTACATGGATGCAGCTTTGAGGATTGTGAAATATCTGAAGGGAACACCATATACAGAAGTGACGTTTAAGAAGTATGGGCACCTAAGGATGGAAGCACACACTGATGCTGATTGGGCAGAGAGCCAAGTAGATAGGAGATCGATTCCTGGGTACTTTACCTTCATAGGAGGTAGTCTAGTAACCTGGAGGAGCAAGAAGAAGAAGGTAGTATCATTGTCGAGTGCAGAGGCAGAATTCAGGGATATCTCGAGAGGATTGGCAGAGGTATTATGGCTGAAGAAGTTGATGACAAACGGGGAGGGAGTGCGCTGGGGGTGCCGCCAGGAGGGTGCGCTATAGCAGGAGGTATTATGCCTCATCCCTCTTAGGGTTCGTCTAATAAGAGACGTATATTTATATACAAATCTATTGGGCTTTTATCCCAAAACAAAAGCCTATACTGTACAAACAACAGTGAACTAAATTAACAAAAATTCAAAACTGAGAAGACTGCAAAGTCCTCTATCAATCTCAATTTCTGGACGAAGGTAAGTAATACATGTGTTTTTGTTTTGCGCTGTTCAATATTGTCTTCCCATCTTGAATTTGTGTCGTATTTCTATTTTTTTTGAAACTTCAAATATTTAATGTTAGGGTTGTATTTCGATTGGGATTTATGGGAAGCTACTAGTTCATGTTAATTTAGGGTTGAATCGTTTGTTGTCTTATTGATTAACATGCTCAGATGGATAAAACTATTATCTTTGAAGCTAATTTGGTATGTTATCATTGTAGTTCCATAACAATTCCTCAAGGTTTACATTTTTATTTGCTTTTTAGTTTAATTTTTGTTCGGCAATTAGTTTAAATTTTGTTTAATAAGAATCAGGCTCATTAAAATACTGGTTTGTTGTCTCCCCTAGGTTGGAGAAGTTGTATCTCTATATATTTTTTTGCTAGTTCTTGAGAGTTTGATTTCAAATATTTTGCTAGTTTAAGAAATATTTTTGCTTTGGTTAAATTTTCTTGGACAAGGAATAATATATTTGGTTTTTATCAATATAATTTGTGTGGTAGTAAACTGTTTCAAATTTATTACCTAAAAAATCAAAGATAGTAGAATTCTTAATTGTTTCATATGTCTATTTTAGTTCATATTTGATTTTAGTTTTGTGGTATGTTTTTTCATTCATCCTTTTGCTTTTCATTCATCTTATTGTGTGTAGATTTTATCCATTTATCTTTTTACTTACTTTGGTCAATAATATCTTATATAGTTATGTTTATTTTTGTACAGAAAAATTGCAATTTTAAGGATGAAAAGATTCTTTTTGAGTAATTCTTCTCAGCCACATTCTGAGCATGCGACTTCTAATCCCGTGAAGCAGCAAAAGAATGTTACAAATAATATGAAGTTTGATTTAGACCATTCTCCTTCTGATCCTATTAAGAGTTGCAAATATTGTTGGTTTAACATGTAAGAGGCTAGACATTTTCAAAGAAAAAGAACGAAGTATAATTAAGGAAGCACTAAAAACTGGTGAGATTGAAAGTAAGGGTGGTCAGAATAAAAAAACTGTGAGAAGACCTGTTGATACTCGTTGGGGTTCATTTTACTCTAGTATATTGAGTATTTTTGTCTCTTTTCAGTATATAGTTGATTCACTTGAAACTTATATGGAAAATACGAAATCGAATGCAGTGCAATGACTTGAAGCGAGCACATTATGGGAAGGATTGACAGCCTATGCTTTTATTTTCAATATGCATTTAATGAAATATTTGTTGGGAATTACTAATGAGCTTTCAATAACATTGTAAAGAAAAGAGCAAGATATTGAAAATATCATGAATTTATTGAATCTGGTTAAGGTGTGATTATAGGTTTTGAGGGATTATGGTTGGGACAAACTATTAAAGGAGGTTTCTGAATTTTGTATTCTTCATGAAATTGTTATCCTTAAAATGGATGAAATATATATAGGCCGGGAACGTCCAATACGAAGAGTTGGACAAATGACTAATTTGTTTTATTATCGGACTGAGTTGTTATGGACTATCTACTGATGGAGTTAAACTCTAAATTTTCTGAGATAAATACCAAATCACTTCATTGGTTGGGATATCTTACTCCAACGGGTTCATCCGTTGTTTTTAATAAGGAAAATTTCATTAGACTTGGTGGATTATATCCTGATGACTTTTCAACTCATGATATTTTGATATTGGATGATCAGCTTGAGACGTATATTCTTTCCGTTGTCACAATGGTTTGTTAGCTATTAATGGGATTGCATGTCTTACTAAGAAAATGGTGGAAACAAAAAACATAAGGTTTATCCATTGGTTTACACACAGATTAATCTGGTATTGACATTACTTGTTTCTACAGCTAGTATGAAGCGATCATTTTTACAGTGAATTTTGTCAAATCTTAACTCCGAGACAGAATGATGGATAGTTTGTTGACAACTTGTTTAGTGACTTTAATTGAAAATGATATGTGTGAGCAAGTTAGCAATGATGTTATTATGCAGCGGTACGAGAATATGAGTCCCTGCAGGAAATAATTGTAAATTTAATTATCATTATTTAGTGTATTATTTTTTATTTATTGCATTAAATAATAATAACTATTAATATATATTATTAAAAATATATATAATATGAAATTGGGGAATTGTGACCTCCTTACGAAAAATCCTGGATCCGCCACAATTGTCCACAGTCTAAAATTTCCTATCCAGAAGATGTTCAACCTTTCCAGTATCTCTTCATCTCTTTCTTTCAATGCAAATGTTGCAAACCCAAACATGAGGCCTATCACAAAGACTTTTCTTGCAATATAGAAGTTAGCCAGTTCTATTTGCTTACTCAACAGATCTTTAAGTTCTTCTGGATGTATATCCTTTGGGAAGTTGGTCACAAAGATGGTGACTCCTTCTTCGTTAAGCTCCATATCAGTGTCCTCTTCACCACCTCACAGTCTCACACTCTCAGTCGATCGAAAACATTACTCATGTCCTACGATGTGTCCGCCATGTTACTATTCTTTGATATCGAGTAGGTTTGTTTGTGGGAGATGTTCCTAGTAGGGTTGTCTATGGTTTCTATTGATTTCCCCTTCATGAGCTCACTTCTAATCTTATATGTCTCCCAGAGAAATGTGATCAGGTTAGGGGCCATACCTTTTTGGTTGAAGGTGCAGTTGGGTGGGCATTCAGAAATTTTACTGTTGTTTCAGTCTCCGCAGATCTCCTAGTGCGCAGGCGGGGAGCGTGAGGTGAATTGAGCTGTTACCTAGTCCATCATTGTGCAGTGGATGATGGCCGTACCATTGGATGTTCGGCCAGAGCTCAAATTTTGCGTTCGGCGGCCTTCCTTGGAAGTCGTACTTGGGAGAAAACCCCCAACTATATCAAAGTGGATATCAAATCAAAGCGTACGACTCGCTGATAATAATTGTAGTATTCGACCAACGATGAGATATTTGCCAATTAAATTTGTTTTAAAAAAGAAAAATACGTAGAACTTGATTTAATAATAAATAAATAAATAGTCAAATATTTTTTTAAAAAAAAGAGAGGAAGAAATCAAAACACTATTTCTACATTAGAAAATTATGTTTGAAATTGTGTTTTTAACATTTTATTTTCCTTATAGTGGATATAAACCGAACTTATGGAAAACTAATAAGAAAAAAAAACAGCATCTTAAGGTGGCTCATAGGTATTGGTGCTGGAAGGCAGGAATAGATTCGGGATTTGACGATCAGGGGTGTTCATTTGATGTATCGATACTAGCTCTCCCCGTGACCGTGACCGATACCGGTACCGCTACCCATTTCTGGTACCGACAGGTGGTACCGTTTAAGGTTTAGGTTCAGCTTGTTTCTATGTAACCATATGATTCCCTGAAGATTTAGACATTATGATTACGAAAACGTTAGCAATTACTAAATTAATTATAGCTAATGAAAAAAATTAAAGTTATATGAATCAAAAACTCAAATTTGCATTGGGGGAATCGAACCAAAGACTGCAACCTTAAGAGGCTTCAACTCTACCAACTGTGCTAAGTTATTTTGTTGTTTTTTGGTGATCAATATATGTATATGTCCATGTAGGGACTGGGGGTGCTTGGGCCCCCCAAACTCGTCATGCATCCGCCCATGACAGGGGCGGATTCAGGATTTGACGATCGGGGTGCTCATTTGATGTATCGATACCGGCTCTCCCCACAACTGGGACCGATACTGGTATGAGTACCGGTACCCATTTCCGGTACCGGCTGGTGGTACCGTTTACGGTTTAGGTTCAGTTTGTTCCTCTGTAACCATATGTTTATTGAGTTTTAGTTTTCTTTGACGGTAGAGACACTGAAACAAAATTTTATAACTGGTTCCCAAAAGATTTAGACATTATGAATCCGAAAACGTTAGCAGATTTTTTTCCGCCTTTCTAAACTAGCCAAAAAATATTTATAATATCAAATAAAATAATTCATTGAATAAATATATATAATTACATAATTTAATTAATTACAAAGTTAACATCCAAACCAAATTATTATTTCGTCAATATATATTCTAAGTTTTTTTGGTAAGTAATATATTATAAGTCAATTTAATTAATAAATTAATTATAGTTAATGGAAAAAATTAAAGCTATATGAATCAAAAACTCAAAATTGCATTGGGGGAATCGCACCCAAGACTGCAACCTTAAGAGGCTTCAGCTCTACTGGACTAAGATATTTTGTTGTTTTGGTTGGTCAATATATGTATATATCCATGTAGGGACAGGAGGTGCTTTTGCCCCTCATGCCCCTACATGCATCCACCCATGCTGGAAGGTGTTGGCAGAGTGGCGTCATCCCTGGAAAATAGATGAAGAATATAGACATTGTTGGAATGTTGTCCCGAACGAATTTGGAAAAGAGTTATCAACCAACATAAGAAAATGTGCTACAATCTAACATGAACTTGCACACAAAAGACCCGAGCCCAGAGAGAAGGGGTTCTATTTTCTAACATTGTATCAGAGCGAGCGATCTAGACTCGTGATTGGTTCTAGGGTAAGCCCGAAATAAATTGAACCCATGGGTGGGGGCCCACGGGGATTATTTTCGAGGATCTCGACAAATTTTTGGGATCTTTGTGATTGCTTTCAGGGATGTCTCGAGTATTTGTCCCATAATGGAGTGTGACCTAATTGAGCATTATCCGTATGACAGCTCAAGTGTCAACAAAGTTTATCTAGTTATATTTGAGGGGGAGTGTTGAAATGTTGTCCCACACAGATTTAGGAAAGAGTTATCAAACAACATATAAGAAAATGTGGTACTACAATATATTACTTTGAGCTCAAACTTTTAATGAAGGTAACTTACATATTTTTTATAAGTTGGCCCACATAACGCACCTGCGCATATAAGAGCTGAGTATAGAGAGAGAGGCTATTTTCTAATCAAATCCATCATTAATTGTTTAATAGACCACTTATAAAAAATGATTTTTAGGCCATTATTGTTGTGAAAACCTTTAATTTGTAGGAAATTATACTGAAGATAAATAGAACACAAAGATTTATGTGGAAACCTTTAAACAAATCAGGAGAAAAACCACGGGCAAAGATAGAAGAATTCCACTATTAAAAATATAAGAGTTACAATCTCTTTAAACCACTAGGAGATACCACTTGTAATCTCTCTAGAAAATAAAAGATAAATACTCAAATTCTCTATTTTTCTCTCTAATATTTCTCATTGTAATGAGACTCGAAGACTCTAGGACGATGTAACAAATGAAGGAGGATATCCTTTTATTGGAGAGAAAATGCGTGACAATAGTAGTGTGAACTACTATTTGAAACTCGTCCCACGTTTTTCTTCTTGTCGCATTTTTCTTCATTATCGTCCAATTTTTTCTTCATTTCAAACTTACATTTATTGCTCACAATAAATGCTTCCTTGCCGACAATCTCCCACTTGACAATTTGATTAATCGTCGTTCAATCTTCACACATTTTTTCTATCCTGCCATCCTGCTGCTTACGTTTCTGCTAGGCTACATGAGGAACGACACCAAATAAATATGTCTGTATTGAGCGCCTTTGTCATGTAATCTGCTAGGTTCTCTTTCGTATGAACTTTCTGCATATCCACTGTACCTTCTTCTACTTTCTCACGAACGAAGTGATACTGAACCCTTATGTGTTTGGTCCTCGAATGAAAGGCTGGATTCCTTGCAAGGTG
>JAOYMZ010065564.1:0-12618 GCA_025802335.1 Pinguicula primuliflora
GCCCCTCCTGCGGATATTTCTGGATCTGCCACTGGTTGTACTACATGCCACATAAGGGGTTTATAAATATGATCGAAAACATTATTCTTATATACGAAGCCCGAAGTTAGATTTTTACAATAATGGTTAGTGGTCACATGGCCGCTGTCCCGTCCCATGTTTTTTCCGTTTCTCCGTGCTCGTGGCTCTCTCAATTCGTGTCCCCCCTGCCCGGTTCTCCCAGTTTGTGACCCCTGCTCATTGCCCCCAGTTTCCGGCCCTCAGTTTCCGGCAACACTCATTCCCTCCATTTTTGGCTTATGTTCCAGACCCCCAGTTTTCGGCTCCCAGTCTTGAGCCCCCTGTTTTCGGCCCCCAATTTTTCCCCCTAGTTTACGGCAGCTCTCCTTCTCGACGTTTCCGGTGGCTCTTGTTCCCGACTCCTGTTCCTGTTCATTCACGACCCCTGCTTCTTCATGGCTCCTATTTTCGGCTCCTGTTCGTGACTCTTCGTGGCCTGTTGTCCCTATTCTCGTGGCTCGTCGGTAAAGATTCACCCATCGGTTATCCTCCCAGTTCTGACGCCATCCCAATTTCGGTGTCGATCTTCACAACCCTCCTCCATGCGTCTCTTTCGCCAAGTTCTCGTGGCTCTTCCTCCTGTTCGCGGCATTGTTCCCACTGCCTATCGTCCCAGCCTTGATGGCTACTTTTCGGCTGTTTTTGCTGGTCATGCCCTCGGATGGCACTGCGCAGTCACTGGCCGCAACTCCCAGCACGACCATCGGCCGCTACACTGACCGTACACACACTATGTGTGTGGTGCCTTCACTTCAACCCTAGGGTTTTAGTGGCTTGGGCCAACTCTAAGTTTAGGGTTGGCCCATCTCCTATTATCCTCTTAATTGTTCAGTAGAGTTGGCCCATCTCCTATTATCCTCTTAACTGTTCAAATCTGGTAGTTAAGAGGGTTGGGCCAAACCAATTACGGGTTGGCCATCTGTTTAGTTAACTCTTTTTATTTTTTATGCAATTGTAACTTTCTACACGAACTTACTTTCGGGGCTAGTTTTATATAATTTTTAGTATAATGAAATCATTTACTTACTCAAAAAAAAACCAGTCCGGTAAATTTAAATAACATTCTGAAATATCATTCTGAAATAAAAATTCATTATGAGACTCTCAAATCCTGCACAAAGGATGCCTATAGATATAGACACCGTACCAAAACTATGCAACTCGGATCATACATATTCTAGAAAATCATATTATATTCGTATCATTGTTTGGTTTGAGGATCGGAGCTAGTCTTAAATATTCATTGATTGTAGATTTTAGGGGCAAAGACTTTCCTACTTCAATATATAACACAAAGAGTCTTTTACACAAAATAGGATAAATTACTATTCTACCATTAAAATATCAATACTCCCCCTCAACATGTGCGAAAAATATCAAATAAGTCCATCTTGTTGCAACCAAACCAAACCAAACATACTCAGTAAATCTCGCCTTTAGGCAGAGTCTGAGGAGGGTATGATATACGCAATCATACCCCCACCCCACAACAGGATGGAGAAATTGTTTCCGTGGAGACCCTCAGCTCATCTTGTTGCAAAATCTAGTCAAATCTATATATAGCTAAGTCCTTTGGTGAGGAAGTCAGCTACTTAATCTTTCGAGATTACATGTCTCAGCTCCAATAGTCCACTATCCAGTTTCTCTTTGAAGAAGAACATGTCGATCTCCACATGCTTGGTTCTATCATGCTGAACAAAACTATTGGCAATATAATTGTAGTCTGACTGTCATACCGTAACTTCATCTTGATCCCTTGTTCTAGCTTGATCTCTAACAACAAAAGCCTCAACTACAACATCTCAACAACTCTCAAAGTTATCGCTCGACACTCCGCTTCAGTTGTCGATCTAGCAACCACCTGTTGTTCATTGCTATTCCATGAGACTAGGTTACCTATCATAAACATGCAACATCCTGATGTAGACGTCTTGTCATGAGCACAACTCGGCCAATAAGCATCACAGAATCCCTCGATGTCTGAGTATCCACTATTCTTGAAGACCAGTCCCTTAACAAGTGTATTTTTCTGGTACCTCAGAATGTGGTATACAACATCCATGTGATCCTTAGTAGGATCATACATATATCGACTCACCACACTCACAACAAATTATATGTCCGGTCGAGAGTGACTCAAATAGATCAATATGCCCACCGATCTCTTATATCTCTCTCGATCAACTTCTTCTCCCTAATCTGCTCTCAACTTGACATTCTGATCAATAGGTGTGATTGTTGACTTACATCTCAGCTCCATATGCTCCATATGCTCCATATGCTATCTCCACTCCAAGGAAGTAACAAAGTAGGCCTAAATCTTTCACCTCGAACTCCTTCCCCAACTTCAGCTTCAACTGAGCAATCTCATCCTCATCATTATCTGTCAAGTCATATTATCAACGTAAATAGCCAGAATGGTAATATGACCTCTATGGCATCTAAAAAACACTGTATGGTCAGCCTTAGTGTGCTGATAGTCCATGCATATCATGGCTCTTCGATACCTTTCAAACTATGCTCATAGAGACTGTTTCAATCCATAGAGAAATTTTCTGAGTCGAAGTTCCTTACCCATTTTGTCACTGGTCTCGAAATCAGGAGGTATCTCCATGTACACCTCCTCAACAAAATCATCATGAAGAATTGAATTCTTAATATCAAGATAGTGCAACTTCCATCCTCCATTGACAGCCAAGGAAACAAGGGTCCTCATAGTGTTCATCTTTTCCACAGGTGCAAGAGTCTCTTCATTGTTTATGCCATATGTCTGACTGTATCTCTTTACTACCAATCGTGCCTTGCAATGTTCAATATGTCCCTCAATAGTCTGCTTCAAGGTGAAATCCACTTTCATCCAACAGCTCTCTTCCCCGGTGGTAGTGGCATTAACTCCAAACTCATGTTCTTCTCAAGAGCTCCAAATTATTCGGACATAGTTGCCTTCGACTTGGGATCGGTCTTTGCAACTTGCCATGTATTATGAATAGAAACCCTATCTAGTGATGCAATAAATGTTGCATGTACAGGTGATAGATGAAAATAAGACATATAATCATCAATCTCATAACCATAACGATCAGGAAGAACTCCTGTATTAACACAAGAGGACTTCCTTACTACCACCTCGGTGCTCGGAGTCTGGTATGGACAGATGCCTTTGAAGAAAGGATGAGTGAGGAACTAGTGATGAGAGTGCAAGTACACACTATCACAGGTAGTACCAAGCTTAGCAAGCATGGATCATTCTCTCAAAGGAGTAGGCTCACCATATGCCTTCACTCTTAATCTCAATGCAAACCAACCGAACATAAGGGGGGGTATTTGAGTTAAACTACTAAACATTAACTTAAACAAGATAAAGAACTAAGGAAATCAGGTTCAGTACTATCACTATATTCAACCTAAATCAGCAACAAACAAAGAGAGGATTCACAAATGGGGAGAACAACTCAAGGCTTCGGCCTCTTGCTTCATCACAATGTTCAGACTATCAACTATGATTCAAATGCTTCCCTTGCAACTAATGGCCACAGAATCCATGTATATGCTCGAACTATGGTCAAGCTACGAGCCCGTCTTCTAGCATGAAGAGAATTTTGCCTTTCAGACTCACTACCTAACATGCTAGAGAACAAGGTTCTGATTTTGCTTAACACCCAGATTTTTCCGAAATAAGAATTTTGGGAGGATTCAGAAAGGTGCCCTAAACCTTCGCAACTGGACGAAGTGTGCGAGAAAGAAGATTTGCTATGATTTTTGATGTCACGTGACTCATTCTTAAGTCTGTTTAATCTGGACCATTGCTTTTTCAATGGATGGTCCAGATGAACTGTCTTGCAAATAGATGAGATGTCTCGCAAACCATTCCTTTTTTCGAAGATCAAGATACCCCTGTCTTGTACTGTCACTTGTTATCATTTGGTATTCAACCGTCTAATATCTCTATTCTTAGATAGTTTCAAGGGCGGACCTAACAATCCTTAGCCCAGGCCCATTCACAGATTTTCTGTTTTTATTAATATGAAACAAAATTTTATAGGTATATTATGTGGAAAGACTCGGTCCAAAGGAAGCAGGAAGGCTTTCCAATCATCTTATCTAGCTGCCTATTTGTTTTTGTATTGAAATTTTATTATATTTAACCTACTTGTCACTTCTCTTATGTACTTTTAATAAATTGGAAAAACTAAAACCCAAAAGATTATAAAACATAAGTCGTAAATCTCAAAAACTAAAATTCTAAAAACTATAAATCAGGCCTAGAAACATGATCTCTTTTTGTCATTTTGGTAATGTAATTTATTTATCTATCATTCTATTATATTAACTTTCATCTCCAATCTTATGGAAAGGAATAAGAGACCTCCTTCGTTCCATTGCGGTTGTATGTTCATACTTTTTTGTTATATTATTACTTCACTTAGATAAAAAGTCAATATTTTCATTATCTTATTTTCGCATTGGTGGTTTTCCTTCCCGTTACTAGTACAATAATAGAACGAACATTTTCAGGTATGAAGCGACTATAAATTATTCTTCGCAATAGAATGAAAGTCAATATCTTTCAAATTCGATGTTTCGAATGAGAGTTATCCAGTAATATTGATGCAGATTCTGTTATCGATGAATTTTGTAATAGAAGTGGTAGCCGTGAGCGATTTATTTAATCTTTTATTGTTTCCTTATCTAATAATCGGATTCAGAATATGGTATTATTTTAATATTATTTATTATTTTATTTAAAAAAATGAATTCTAATGAGATTTTAGACCAGACCCAAATTTTAGGCGCCATTGGATAGTTTTTTTTTTTTTTTTTGCCATTGGATAGTTTCCCTCTCTCTCTCTCCTCTTTTACTTATCAAAAAAAAAAAAGTTTCCCTCTTTTGATGCACTGGAAAAAAAAAACGAAATAGAGGGATCAAAATTGAGAATCTTAGATCTAACAGTCCCGAACGTAGGCCTGGACTAAAGCATAGGAAGAAGGAAAAGCTATCATTTTCGTTTCACAATAGTCAATTGCGGCCGGCCTCTTTGAACACACAGAACCCAACCCTATCAGCTACATTTCAAATTTTCCCACCGCCCTACTATGAGCAGTGGTCACAACACCGAAGATTTGATTCGTTTGAAGAAAATGACACTAGTGGAGAAGAGAAATTATGGGAGATATATCTTGCATTACCACTTAACATGGGTATGTGGTGGAATTGGATTCAGTTGACTGCATCAGTGGGTGACAAACATTCTTCGAGTAATCCCTCGAACCAGTACTGAAGAGATTGAATGGAGGCGTCACCGAATTCTTCGGGTGGTGGTAACGACGCTTGCCTAGTTTTTGAGATCAACGGGGAAAGGTTTGAGATCCCAGAGATTGACCCATCTACCACTTTGCTGGAGTTCCTGCGATCCCGCACACGTTTCAAGAGTGTGAAGCTTGGCTGTGGCGAAGGTTTTATTTTTTTTATCTTTCTTTCAATTATTTCCCTTTGTTTTGTGGGTGTTTCGAAAGTTGAGTTCTTTTACAGGTGGCTGTGGGGCTTGTGTGGTTCTGCTATCGAAGTATGATGCTGCCGGTGATAGGGTGGAGAGTTTCAGTATTAGTTCATGTCTTACACTTTTGTGCAGCATAAATGGATGTTCAGTTACAACGAGTGAGGGCCTTGGCAGTACGAAAGATGGCTTCCATCCTATTCATCAAAGATTTGCTGGATTTCATGCGTCTCAGTGCGGCTTTTGTACTCCTGGAATGTGCATGTCGCTTTTCTCAGCAATTGCAAATGCTGAAAATACAAATACGACTCCAGTTAAGCCTGGATTCTCCAGATTGAATGCTGCTGAAGCTGAGAAGGCTATATCAGGAAATCTTTGTCGATGCACGGGGTATAGGCCTATTGCTGATGCCTGCAAAAGTTTCGCTGTGGATGTTGATTTGGAGGATCTGGGAATCAATTCCTTCTGGCCAAATGGTGATCGAAAGGAACCCAAAGTTTGTAAACTACCGTTATATGATCCGAAAAATCATGTAACTCCTTATACCAAAGTATCCGAAGATGTATTCAAGCCAGTAAGATTTCTGAATTCTGGAAAGCATTTGTGGTACAGCCCAACAAATCTCGAGGAGCTTCAACATTTATTGCATTCACATATGCACGAAAATGGAGAGACAGTTAAGCTAGTCGTTGGCAATACAGGGGATGGCTATTACAATGAAGTGAAAAAGTACGACAAATATATTGATCTGAGGTATGTCCCTCAGCTGTCACTGATTCAGAAGAATGACTCAGGTATTGAATTTGGAGCAGCTCTGTCAATTTCTAAAGTTATATCGTACTTAAAGAGAAACGACTTAAAGCCTGGTATAGGCCTAGTTTTTTCCAAAATTGCTAAACATATGGAAAAGGTCGCTTCAGGTTTCATCAGGAATTCAGGCAGTCTTGGCGGTAATATTGTAATGTCTCAAAGGAAGCATTTTCCTTCTGATATTGCTACGTTGCTGCTTGCTGTATCTAGTAGTGTCAGCATATTCACCAGTAATATGTTTAAAACTATGACAATGGAAGAGTTCCTAAGCGAACCACCTCTAGACGACAAAGCTGTGCTTTTGAGTATCAGCATTCCTTTTACAGAACCAGTGAGTGGCTACAGTTCAGATTCAACATTGTTTTTTGAAACTTACCGCGCTGCGCCAAGACCTCTTGGGAATGCATTGCCATACTTAAATGCATCATTCTTTGCTGATGTTTCTCGTGATAGTAGCGGGATTTTGCTCAACAGAGTTCAACTGGCATTTGGTGCTTATGGAATAGCTCATCCTTTGAGAGCAAGAAAAGTTGAGGAGTATCTTACTGGAAAACTGCTCACAGTAGAGGCTGTGGATGAAGCAATAAAAATAGTGAAAGGTGATGTGGTGCCTGAAGAAGGAACTTCACACGCCGCTTATCGTTCAAGCTTGGCTGTTAGTTTTCTTTTTGATTTTCTTAGTACCATTTCTGGTGATAGCTCTGCTCCATCTTACGGCTTGAATGGGATATTAAATGGTTCATTACCCGGAGACACTGACAACTTGAGCAAAAGCATAATAACCCAAATTGACAATTTTCAATTGTTGTCATCTGCAAAGCAGGTCGCGGAATCTATTGGTAGAGATTACTTTCCTGTTGGTGAACCTATGCAAAAAACTGGTGCTGCCATCCAAGCTTCTGGTTCGTTCGTTACTCCCTTTAACGCTTCACATCATACTACTATTATCTTGAAAAGAATGTATGAGTTTATGAGCTTATTCCTCGGTTACAGTTCACTTGGATGAATTGTGTGTACATCATCTACGTCCAGTCACATGGTTTGGCGTAATTCACTGTTACAATCTCTTTTTAGTTCATAGAGTTCTATTAGATTTACTAGGCATTAGCGTAATATCCTACACAAAAGGTTACCTAATTAAACATAAAAATTTATTGTCAGACCACATGAGATCTGCAATCTTTATTATGATTTAAGTCTGAAAAATATACTTCCTTGTCATTTTGTAGGAGAAGCAGTATTTGTTGATGACATTCCTTCCCCTCCAAACTGTCTACATGGAGCACTTGTTTGTAGCACCAAGCCATTGGCTCGAGTGAAAGGCATTTCTTTTGAGACTAAATCACCGCCTACTGCATTGATTACTGTCAAAGATATTCCAAGAGAAGGGGAAAACATAGGATGCCTGGCTTTTTTTGGTTCTGAACCTTTATTTGCTGACGGCATCAGCAGGTTTGCTGGTGACCTCATTGCTCTCGTGGTAAACTTTTGCTTTAGCCCAACGAACATTCCTGCTCCTGAATATAGTGTTGCATATGAAGTTTCCATTCTTTGTAAATCTCTGTAGGTTGCAGATACGCGAAGGAACGCCTGTGTTGCTGCAAAGACTGCTGTAATTGATTATGATACAGAAGGTTTAGAACAACCTATTTTATCCGTTGAAGAGGCTGTCAAACGATCAAGCTTCATTGATGTTCCTCCATCCATGTATCCCAAACAAGTCGGTGATTTCTCGAAAGGAATGGCCGAAGCTGACCACAAGATTCACTCTGCCAAGGTATTGTTTTGTTTTTGCTTTTTTCGGGATCGCAGTTGCCCATTTTGTTTGTATTTTACGTTAGGTTTCAGCTTTAGAGTCAGTCATATGATACTGTTTTTATCAGTTTTCTTCGTTAAGTTGTGTAAGTTTGGTCACCTAATTGTTTGTTGTCTGTGTTATCCAGATGAAACTTGGTTCCCAATACTATTTTTATATGGAAACTCAAACTGCACTTGCAGTTCCAGATGAAGACAACTGCATTGTGGTTTACTGTTCTATTCAGTGGCCCGAGTTCGTACATAGGGTAATAGCAAAATGCCTTGGTGTTCCTGAGCATAATGTTCGTGTTCTTACAAGAAGAGTTGGTGGGGGCTTTGGTGGAAAAGCTCTAAAAGCAATGCATGTGAGTAGGATTAGCATTGAGTTGGAGACATGTTTATGATTTATTACTACATTCATAGTAACGATACAAGTTCCTCATTTCAGGTGGCCACATTATGCGCTCTTGCAGCGCATAAGTTGCGGCGTCCTGTCAAGATATATTTAGACAGAAAAACAGATACGATAATTGCTGGAGGAAGGCATCCAATGAAAATAACATATAGTGTTGGATTCAAGTCCGATGGGAAGATCACAGCCTTGCACCTAGACATACTGATTGATGCAGGGATAACAAACGACATAAGCCCCTTGATTCCACACAACATGATAGGTGCGCTCAAAAAGTATGACTGGGGTGCTCTGTCTTTCGATATAAAGGTATGTAAAACAAACCGTTGCAGCAAAACAGCTATGCGGGCACCGGGGGAGGTCCAAGGATCTTATATTGCTGAAGCAATAGTTGAGCATGTAGCTTCAGTATTGTCAGTAGATGTGGATTCTATCAGGATCAAGAATCTTCACTCGCATACCAGCCTAACGACATTCTATGGGAGTTCTGCAGAAGAACCCCCGCAGTATACCTTGCCTTGTATTTGGGACAAGGTTGCGCAATCATCGCAGTTCAACAAGAGAAGGTTGATGATAGAACAGTTTAACTGCTCAAGCATTTGGCGCAAAAGGGGTATTTCTCGAGTCCCGGTGGTGTATGAAGTGGTAATGAGATCAACCCCTGGGAAGGTAAGTATACTTTGGGATGGATCTATTGTCGTAGAAGTTGGGGGCATAGAACTGGGGCAGGGGCTCTGGACAAAGGTTAAACAGGTAACTGCCTATGCCCTTCATTTGATCCAATGCGATGGAACAGAGAACCTGGTGGAGAAAATAAGAGTGGTTCAGTCGGATTCGTTGAGCTTGGTGCAAGGAGGTGTTACTGGTGGGAGCACGACATCCGAGTCTAGTTGTGAAGCTGTTAGGATATGCTGCCAGATTTTGGTTGAACGACTAAGCCCGCTCAAGGACAAGTTACAGGAACAAATGGGAAACGTGAGCTGGGATGCTCTAATTCTCCAGGTTAGTACTCTGTGCGGCTATTGTTCTTTCTTTTATTGGACTGTTTAGTGTTATATTTATTAACAGCTTCATGGATGCAGGCAAATGATCAAGGCGTGCACTTATCAGCAACTTCTTTCTTTGTGCCCGAGTTGAGTGCAGATAAGTACTTGAACTATGGTGCTGCAGTAAGCGAGGTGAAATATCTCTTTAGGCTTTCATTTATGGCTGTACTTTATCTATGGTTTGAACATTTTTGATCTTATATGTTTGTCTGTATAAGTTATTCGTCTTGCATTCTGGAACTGACTTGTATTATGTTTGCTTTCTGGAACAATTGAACCTCCAAATATTTTTATTATGCTGCAGGTCGAGGTGAACATTTTGACAGGTGAAACGACGATATTGCGAACGGATATTGTGTACGATTGCGGTCAGAGCATGAACCCCGCTGTGGACATGGGACAGGTTGTTCATGTTTCGTAATATTGGAAGAGTTTGTTAATTTGCAAACTGGATGCTTGCTGAAGTTCTTGTGTCCTTTCTTGTGCAGATTGAAGGTGCTTTTGTCCAAGGACTCGGATTTTTCATGCTTGAAGAATACGATACTAACGATGATGGATTGGTCACTTCCAACGGCACATGGACATACAAAATCCCAACGATCGACACCATTCCTAAGCAATTCAATGTTGAACTGCTCAACACTGGACATCACCGTAAACGAGTTCTCTCGTCGAAAGGCACATCCATTCCTTTGTTTCTACTGCTTTTGAAAATGGCCGCAGCCAAGCTCATAGTGTCTTTGTTATTGCAGCATCAGGCGAGCCACCATTGCTTCTAGCTGCATCGGTTCACTGTGCCACGAGAGCAGCTATTAAAGAGGCAAGGAAGCAACTCAAGTCCTGGGGGGCCGTTGAAGGGACTGAGTTAACATTTCAGCTGGACGTCCCGGCAACTATGCCTGTTGTCAAGAAACTCTGTGGCCTCAATGTGGTGGAGACATACTTGCTGACGAAGATGTCCAAATGAAAAAGAGTGAAGTTGTTCCTGGATGGAGAGATAAATCTTCGACTACATGGTGATATTTACCGTACAAACCATATCAACTATTTGCCTATATTTTGAATTACAGAAAGCATACATGATAAATGTTATAATGCTCTCTCTAGTCTCTAGTGATACAACTGGTATCCATTGTTAAATAACGTGGAGGAGCAAAATCTATAGTGCTGTTATGCCTTACACTACATACTGTCTACTTTTTTTTTTTATAACGTAGGGAACCTTACCGAGGTAGGTAAATCCAACTTTCTACCACAATAGCCTGCAAACTGTGGTAGGGAGGTAAGCCACACTTGATAAGCCATATGTGACAGGTTCATATCGCAGTAGCTTGCACACTATACTACATACTGTCTACTATTTCGTGGTAACTACCAAAAGCCATCATAGATGAACATTTTTGTTTAGTTTTCTCCTGCTTCACTAGATGCATCTTGGGTGTAGGCAGCTTGAGAAGAACCAGTTTGCCCCACCCTTCTGCAAAACAGAGTGAATAGGATAACGTGACTAGTGAAATATTCTACCTTGTATACATCATATATATGTAGAGTATGTGTTGCAGCCAAAAAGGCCGTCCTAATTGTAGAAACCTAGGAAACGACATGTTTGTCGGGTCAGTACCCTTTTTGCTTGTGTATTACATATCAGATTTGGTGATATTTTGTATAGATCTTCATCCACAGCTTTTAGTGTCACTCTGCATTTTCCAGGGCTCACTTCCATATTTGATTTCATCTTCTTACAGTCACATGCACACCTCTCTCTTTCCTTCCTTCTCACCTGGATGATATCCCTGCAGCTAAAATATACTATGGTTCCGTTTAGCAGCAAAAATAAATTGGATATAGAAGGATAAGTTTTAGTAGGATGAGATAATTTATCCTGCTATTACATAGGATTTGTGAGCTTTAGGATATAGTGGAATTTTAAAATTCGGTATTTAGTAGTTAGGATAATTTCATATCAGGATTTTGAAATGTATGTGAATTTACGAAGTTGTGCTCTTTATTTTAAAATCTCACTATATTCTGTTTACTAAACAGGACATATGGGTACACTGACTGGCACTGCATGTCAAGTGATACAAAACGTACACTACAACATAATTGATACATATTGCGAGTTGTGTGTGTGTGCGCTCTTACTCTCCGCCGGGGTACCAAAATGACGGCAGGGGCAATCCTGGCATTCTCGTACAAGCACAGATCAGCATTTTCCAAGTAGCCACGTTGGATCCATCCTGAGTCGAAGCTCTGCGTGTAAGGCAACTTATCGTTGGGATACCAGCACCCGAATGAAGGAATACTACTGTTGTTCTTCTTCCCCCAGTAAAAATCCTGCTGCGGAGTATACAGACATGCAGTAAAGTTCAGTTTCAATGCTGTAGTTTATACGAAAGAGGATATTGAAACATAAAATATAAATGCTGTAGAATGAGGTTGAGATTGAGAAGAGAGTTCACATCCATTTTGTAGCAAGTGAAGAAAGATCTAGAGATTTTTCTGGTGTACTCTTGTGCAGTAGTGTGAAGGAGTATTTATAGTTGGGGTACAAGACGGCGCGCAGCGGACCAGCAGAATGTCAAATACAAGCCAATTGATTAGTTGATGAAGAAGCTCAGAAGGGAAGACCAAAAAGAGAGAAGTTAAAGTAAACAATACAGTTGTGTGATGGCACCTGATGTGAGGTGTAAAATGGGTGTTAAAAGGAAGTGTCTTATATCATCATTTTCATTTCGACACCAGTGTACTGGACGCTGCAGAAAACAAAAGAGAGAAGGGTCTGAGATAGAAGCAAGTATTTTGTATGTACATCATATTATTAGACCCAATACTTATCTGAATTAAACAAAGTGCATGCATGTGCAGGGTAAATCGTGCCCTATAATAATCGATCAGAGTAAAGCCCTGTTTTGTGCGGGTGCTTTTGATTTTAATTGTGCTTATAAGCACCTTTTAAAATAAAATGAGTATTTTGCGTAATACAAGTACTAGTGCT